>PVIR01031665.1:0-19257 GCA_004026965.1 Petromus typicus
AGTCATCTCACTCAAGTACAGAGCACAATATTACTTAGCGAGCACCTTGCAGCCAAGCCACACCACAGTTGCTGGTTAATCTGTGTCTAGCAGGGACAAAGCTTCAAGTACCTGGAATCTTAGGATCTGTGTTTCTGCTGAAAAATGGAACACAGGGTGGGCAGGCCTTTTGTGGAAAGCCAAAGAACTGAGTCTCTCAGTTCTCAGGGTATACATTTCTGCTTTTCAGAAGTGCTTCAACTTCACCCCCAACGAAAATCACCAAAGTCAGAGCCCACATATACTCAACTGGGAGTAACATGAAGCCAATGGAATCCAACACTTAGTGCCATGTTAACCAAACAGAGCACATGAAACATGGATTGCTGAGGCCTGACTTAGAGGGGATAAGGTAAGGCCCAACAATTTGCATTTTGAGCACACTGTCCAATAAGATCAATGCTCTTGTCCCAGAAAATGTACCTTTGGAATCAGTGGTCAGAGCTATATCTAAACAAAACTGATACCAATGACAACTGTGCTTTTGCTTATCTTGCCAAAAAAGAAAATGTCTCTGGACTTTTAAATCTTATTTTTAAATTAATAATGGTACTAATAATACCATCTAACAGTTATACAAAACTTTCTGTTCCTAAAGCCCTTTGATCCAGGGATGTAGTTTAATGGCACCGCACTTGCCTGGCAAGCACAAGGTCCTGAGCTTGATTCCTGGTACCAGAAAAAAGCCCCTTGACACATACTGCTGAACTTCTAAGCAACTCCATAAAGAAGTTATTCATCTCATTTTAGGACATTAAGAAACAGGTAGAGTGACTTCAAGTTTTCTGAATAAGTAAATGGGCAAGTTAGAACTAGAAACTTTTAGAAGTATTTCTAGGATAGATTGTGCTACGAAACTTGTACTCTGGGATCATTAGGGCATAGTGTGAAATTCATTTAAAAATTTAAAAATGAGATGGTTCTACCCTCAAAATATCAATGCCAGAGACTTTTTAATGAGTGAATATCAAGTTCTTTATATAGTCATTATTTATCCTCTGAAAACTAGCTAACAAAAAATTTTACCATTCTGTATGTTTTTCTTTTCATTCTGTTGGTTGTTTCTTTTGCTTTACAGAGGATTTTTAATTTAATTGAGCCCATCTACTGATTTGCAGTAGAATTTCCTGTGATAAATTTGATACACAAGCTTAAATATTGCATTCTTTCTCTAACATGGGAAACATAAGTTATAAAAAAAAAAAAAGAACAAAATAAAATATAGGGCCGGGGAGTTAGCTCAGTAGTTCCTGCACCTGTCTTGCAAGCACAAGGGCCCAGGTTTGATTCCCCAGTAACCACATACAATACTGGGCGTGGAGACTCACACCCAGCAGCAACCAGTACCACATACCACAGTGCCGGGCATGGTGGCTCATGCCTGTCATCCCAGCATTCTGGAGGCAGAGGCAGGAGGATTGCTGTGATGTGAGTTTGAGGCTGAGCTAGGAGCCAGCCAGAACTACAAAGTGAGACCCTGTCTCAAAAAAATAAAATAAAATATAGGCAATCAGAAATAGGGAGAGATATCTTTCTCAAATGAGAAGGGAATCCAGGGATGAAAGGATGAAAAAGGAATTACGATGTGTATGCACACATACCAGCTGCACACAGGAATGTGAACATTGTGTACTGCAAACATGTACTAATAAAAAATAAAAATAAAAGATCTATTAATATTAACTTCTTCTCACTCAGCATCACTCATAAAAGCTAAGGAGCCTTCCCATCCATGTTGAACTATGTGAAAGAGATCGTAGAAGTCAGGCTCAGTAGAAGGAAGACTGAGAAGACCCTGTGAACTCTAGGTCCAAAGCCCTGATCAGCTAGAACTATGAATTCTATGCAGAGAATATGGTCTGGGGAGAATGTGGTTCCCTTTAGTAACTACTCCTGTTTTTGCCAGTGTGGGTCTTGGACATTTCCCAGCAGACAGCCAGCAGGAAACTGACTCTACAGAAGGCAGGTGGAAGCCATTCTTCATAGGCTGCACAGAAGCAAAACAGTAAGACTTGTACAATGCTCCCCATGACCCCCACCACTGTCACCAGTGGTGACAGACAGACCCAGCCCATTCGCTGAGCCCTCACTGCAACTCTGCCAGGAGAATCTGGTCAGAATGGCAGAAGCTGTGCTCCAGGGAGGGACAGGGGAGAAGCAGCTGTCAGGACACATTTCATGCCCTTCAGGGCAGTATTAGAACGCAACCAATTAGTGCCAGGAAGGGACAGAAGAACAACAAAATGCCTCAAAGAAGACATAACACAAAGCAACATTTCAGACAAAAGCTCTGAGTCGCAAACAGCCACATCCCTAAAGCCATCTGTACTAATGCAAAAATGCAGGCAAAAGGCCCTACTGGGGGTCAAGTCATGTACCATTGTCCTTCACTAACTTGAAATAGTAAGTGCCAAAGGGAACATGTTTTGAAGGAATTGGGTCAAAAGAGAGAGGCAGAATATTTCTATAAATTTTGACTTTAAAGAACAGTGAGGAAATTCTATATGTAAATGTGGTGCGTAACAGCATCTATAATTTTTGAGTTAACAACTGCGGTACCACAAGTAATAGGGCCACATCTGTGATTTTAAAAGACTATTATTCAGTATTTGGAGTAATTCTTATGATTATACAAAGTCAATTAATAGGATTTGCTGCAGCTGGTTATCTTTTGCATTTTATCTAAGTTCATGGAGTTCAGAGTCCAGTTCTTAGAAGTTTTTCTACCCTATAGTTCAGCACAGTGATGGATGAGGACAGAGTAGGAACTTCATAAATATTTGTCGAATGTATAGGGCATAATGCAAGAGGAAGAAAAAAAGAAAACAGAGGAACCAAAGAAGGCAAGCAGGGAAACAAAACATGTTATACTGGTAGCTCAACACACTGTAGTGGAAAGAATCTTAGAAGTTGAATTATGTTCTCCTACAAATGGTGATGTTCCAACTCTATAATGTACCCATGTAGTGATACCTGTGAAGTGACCTTATGTGAAAATAGGGAATTTCCCACTTCAGATAAGACCATTAGGGTGGCTCCTGATCAGTTATGATCAGTGTCCTTACAAAAAGGAGAAACTGGACATGGACACAGGGAAGCTGAGACAAAGACAACCGTGTGACACTGGACTGACATGGCTGCAAAGGAGAAAGAAGTGTTGGTTACTGTTTAAAGTTAGACAGAGGTGAGAAGTTCTTCCTTGGAGTCTCAGAGGGGACATGGTCCTGAAGACAGTTTGATTTTGACCTGCAGATTCTGGAACTGTGGAGCAGTAAGTGTTGTTCTGAACCACCCAGCTGTAGGTACATCTCGCACCAGTCCTAGCAGACTAGCACAGGTGTCTGAATGAGCCTCTGTCTGCTTACCTTCTCCGTCAGTGGACGGCATGTTTCTCCTGTGGAGGGCCAGACCATAGAGGTGTTAGGCTCTGTGGTCATAAGCTTTGTTACACCCCCTCAAGCTCCCACGGTAGCTTGAAAGTCTGTAAATGAGCAAGTGCAGCTGTGTCTCAATAAAATTTTATTTTTATTTTTGACATTAGAGTTTGAGTGTCATATAATTTTGACATGTCACAAAATAATGTTTTATGTTTGTTTATTCCCAGCTATTCATTGTTAATTAAATTTTATTGATACTCTTTTGATATATGTAATAATTGCACTCATCTTAGGAAATTTGTACCTATACGTAATATATCTTGATACTTATTTTCCCTCCATTTCTCTCCCTCCCTTCAATCCTTCTTTGTATCCTTATGTACAAAACCTTTGTTCCCATTTGTTTCTTTTCATTCCCTTCCCCCCCACACACCATTCTCCTTTCCATTTGGACTTTTTCCTCCTTCTTCCTGATATCTGTCATCCATTTTGATTCTTGTTTACACTTTCAGTTTCTCACAAGAGAAATAATGTGAATTTATGAAAAGCACTCTCACTTTATCATCCATACAGCAACAAGTATAAGGCCAGACTTGGCCTGAGAGTGAGAAAGAAGGCTCTCACCCCACATGCCTTTTTCTCCAAATGAAAGCTGCCAAAAGAATGGTTTAGCTATTAGAGAGAGTAGAAGTGATCCAATGCATCATTTCTGTCTGATTTGATCATAATAATCCTCCACTAATTGGCAACATAAGCAATGGTTTGTCTCACCTCAGTGAAGATCTAGGAATCGGACAACATGGCTCTTGTCCACCAATGGTTCTTGTAACCTTGATTAAATCACGACTTGAGTCTTCAAAAGAGCATAATGAGTTTTTTCCTGCCACCTTATGAGGTCATTATGATGATGAAATGAAAATCACAGGTCTCAAGTTATTTTATATATAGTAATAGCATTTATACCTTCATATATTTTGCTCTGTACTACTGTGCCATAAATAAATATTAACACAAAAATAAGAGTGCTAATCAGTTGATCTGAGTCCTGAAATTAGTTAAGGGTGAAAATAACACACAGAGCTCTTTCATTACCCACGGCTTGCCGGGGAATCAGTGCCAGAGGCACTCCTGCAGTAAACAGAAACTCCAAGAGCATGGTACCAAAATCAGACAAGGACATAAGAAGAAGACTACAGACCTATATCCTCAAGGAAGAAAGATGGAAAAACCGAAAATAAAATATAAACAAGGTGAATTCAACAACATATTTAAAAGATCGTACACCATGACCAAGCTGGTTTTATTCCAGAGATGAAAAGATGGTTTAACATATGTAAATCAATAAATGTAATACACCTCATAAATGGAATCAAAGATTAAAATCGCATGATCACCTAAAGTGATGCAAAAGAGGCCTCTGACAAAATTCAACATCCCTTCATTATAAAAACCTGAAGAAACTAGGTATTATTTCTCAATACAGTAAAAGCTATATATTGTAAACCCATGACTGACATCATTCTAAATGGGGAAATATTGAAAATATCTCCTGTAAAATCAAGAACAAGGCAAAGAAGTCCACTTTCACCATTCCTGTTCAATATAGTTACTGAAATTTCAGCTACAACAATTATTCAAGAGAAAGAAATAAAGTATATGTAAACAGGAAAGGAAGAGCTGAAAGTATCTTGTTTGCAAATGATATGATCCTATATTTTGAAGACCATAAAGATTCCACCAAAATGTTTTTAGACCTGAGAAACAAATTCATCAAAATATCAGAATACACAATCAACATTAAAAATCAATAGCATTCTACGTGCCAATAATGATCTAGCTGACAAAGAACTCAGGAAATTCCATTTTAAAAAATAATTTTAAAATACATATAAAGCAATCTAAACAAGAAGTGAAAGGCATCTATATGGCCATATTACCAGAAAAATCTATAGATAGAATGCAAACTCCATCCAAATAATAATGCCAGTCTTTAGAGAAGTAGGAAAAAAAAAATCCTAAAACTTATATGAAACACAGAAGACCTAGAATAGCCAAAAGGATTCTAAGCAAAAGGAGCAAAGTTAGAGGCATCCTAATGCTCAATTTTAAATTATAATACAAAGCCATAGTAGCAAAAACAGCTATTGCCACACAAAGTGACAGATCAATGGAAGAGTGTCAAGGATACAGAAACAAAGCCATGTGACTAAGCCACCTGATTCTAGACAAAGGGGGCGAAAAATGTGATGGAAATAAGACAGTCTCTTTAACAAATGCTGCTGGGGAAATTAGATATCCACTTATAGAAAATTAAAGCTAGGCCCTTATTTCTCATCCTGCACAAAAAGGAATTCAATATGAACCAGAGTCCTCTATATAAGACCAGAAACTTGGAAATGGCTAAAAGAAAATGAGAGAAACACTTGAAGACATAGGAACAAACAAAGCCTTCCTCAGTAAGATTCCAGTAGTAAAGGAATAGTACAGTTAGCAAGAATCAACAAACGGGACTGTGTCGAACTAAAATGTTTCTGCACAGCAAAGGTTACAATTAACAGAATGAAGAGTCAACCTATACAATGGGAGAAAATCTTCACTAATTACTCCTTCAATAGAAGATTAATAATAGAGTAAGTAAAGAACTAAAACAAAAATTAATAACAAAAAATTACATGAGCCAATCAATAAATAGCCAAGTGAATTGAACAGACACTTCTCATAAGAAGAATTGGCCAATAAATATATGGAAAAAAGTTCAACATTTTAACTATTCAGAAAATACAAATCAAAACCTCAGGGAGAGTCTATCTAACCTTGGTCATAAAACTTAAAATATAAATAGCACAATAAAAGATAAAGAACCGCAGATAGATTTTTTACAAAATGGAAAGAGACCAGAAGTTAAAGGGAGATATGAGGGAGGGAGAGGAGGAAAAGGAGATGAAAAAAGAACTAAGATGAGTGATGCATATGTACCAGCTTCCCACAAGGAATGCAATCATTGTGTACTGCAAAGAGGCAATAATAAATTTTTTTAAAAGGATGGCTATCTTCAAGAATCCAAAACACTAAATGCTGACAAAGATAATGTGAGAAAAAAAACTCTTCCACATGGCTGAAGGAAACATAATAGAATACGGCCACCATGCAAATCAGCATGGAATTTCCTCAAAAACAAGCTAAAACTAGAGCTACCATTTGACCCAACTATACCACTCCTTGCTACACTCAAAAGGAATTAAAGTCAGGAGACTATAAGAATGTGTACACATGTGTGTTCATTGTGGCATGCTTCACAACAGTCAAGATACGGAACCAGCCTTGGAGCCCACCAAAAGATACATGGATAAAGGAAAAATGCAGTATTGCTCAGTCATAAAGAAAGAAATTTTGTCATCTGCAGAAAAGCACATAGATCTGGAGATCATTGATCAATAAAATAAGCCAGATCACAAACACTATTGTCACGTGTTCTCCCTCATATGTGGAATCTTAAAAAGATGACAAGTTGAAAGGAAACACACTTTAGACAGGAGGATGGAAATAAGGTGGAAGAGAAAGGGTGTGAGAGCAGGTAAATTTGAGATGGCTATGTACAAAATGTACACATGAAACAAAAAGGAAGTGAAACTGGTGGTATTTTATGTGAATGTGTGAATCTTCCAAACTGAAACCCACCAATCTGTATAACCTCTACACACTGATAAAGTGTGAAACAAAACCAGAAATATTTTAAAAATAAGAATTAAAAAGAAACTCTTCCTGGGTGGTGTATGCCTGTAATCCCAGCACTTGAGATGCTGAGGCAGGAGGATTGTTGTGAATGTGAACCCCCCTTGGACTACATAGTGAGTTCAAAGCCAGCTTGAACTACACACTGGGACCCTGTCTCAAAAAGACAAAAGAAAAACAAATAAAAAGGAAGAAATTCAAAGCACAAATATTTGCCATCCCAGGTAACTTGACCCTGGGCTACTGAAGAATCATGAATTTCTTCCTTTAGGAATGCTTTGAAGTAGGACAGAGCTACTGCTCAGAGGCAGAACAGGAAGTCACTCCCTGCTTATCATTCTAAGAAAACACCCACGACCCACTACAGCTCCTCTGACCACCTTGAGCTCATGTCTGTGGTGCCAATGGCTGAGAAAGCCATAAATATCATCCTGCGTGCAGACCTGTCTTCACAGTCATCACGACGAGGAACTGGAACACTGCCACACTGCCACGGGGCTCCGGAGGGGGCTGGGCCTGAGCTGACAGCTCCAGATTTCAATCTGGCACAAGACAAAACCAAAGTAAGTGCTGAGGAACAGAGAAGACAGTTCACAGGAGGAAATGACATTGCTTACACTGCTGGGGCTGTGCATCTCCCTGGAACTGTGTTAATGCCCTTGAAAAACACTGCAGATCTTTCCAAATGACTTGCCGACCTGTGCAGCCATACGCCTTTAGAAAGCAAGGGTTTCTTTCCAGATTAATTATTCCATCTCTTCTACATTACCAAGACTGTTTCCATGATGCAAAGAGAAGTGTGTGGTCTCTGACTCCTCACAGCTTGAGGGGAACAGCAGAGAATACAGGCCCTGAGCCTTCAAGCGTCCTCCCTGTTGGCTTCCCCCACCTCCTTCACCCTGGCACAGCACTACCCCCTGCTTTCAAGGAATAGACTAAGTATCCGGGGGTCTTAAATATCTCTAACTACCTGAGACCCTGCTAAAAGATGCTTATACAGAATCACGGCAAAGCCAAAGAAGTCCCTCTTGGGAGCAGTACAATTTGAAGGAAGGGCAATGGGCTGAAACCCCTGCTCTGTCCCTTTCCATCTGGACAGGGCTTATCGCTTAATCTCTTGGAGCCTGAATTCTTTCTGTAAAATCAGAATCAGATCATCTACCTTAGTGTTCTTTATAAGAATTTAATATTATGTTTGCTCAATAAATAAGCTCTATCCTGATTATTTTTGAGAAATTTGGTCATTTCCTCCAGTTCTGTCTCCAAACATATTTAGAGTTCGCAAATGTCTACTTATAGGCATAGATTTGTGCCATTAGTAGCAGCTAGAGAAACAAGGGGAAAGCTACAAGCTTACTTGCAGCCTGTGTTCTAGAAGAGCAAGTGGCTGAAAGCAGGGATTAGAGATGTAATAACATTATAACATAACCTCAGGGGTGTGGGGAAAGGATGGGGCTGACGGGCTAGACAGTCGCAAGCCCTCTATGGAGACCTGATGAGAAGAGTCCCTCCACACGTCGCAGGCTGGATGTGGAGGAGAGTTATGGCCAGCCTTGGACTTGGAGTTCTGGGAAAGACCTTCAGCATTAGATTTAGGGGTTGGGAGACACAGGCTATCATTTATCCTAAGGCTCTACTGTTTTTCTTTCTTTTTCTTTTTCACAATAATTCTTTGTACTACCATTTGTCTAAATGAGTCCATCTGTAAAGAAAAGAGGCCAGCTAGGTTCACTTGAAATCCACGCTGACGAAGTGCTGACACGTACACTTGGTGGGTGGTGAGAAGAGGAGGGTGACGGTGAAGGCAGAAAGTCATTGTCATGATTGCTGCCTAGTACACATTATTTAAATGGACACATAACAAGAACAGAGAGAGCACAAGGTCCAGAGCAGGCGATGAGTTCCTGTTTACTAATCCAGCAATGTCATTAGCAAATGAATAGTGATGTGCCTTCATCCTGTGCTCTCACTGACTGTTGGACAGAAAATCAATGGCTACACAATTTTACTGCACACCAGGAATAAAAATTAAAAGGCCTGGTTTTCTAAAGCACAGCTCATAATCACAGCTCCAACAAGGAGTCCCCAAAATGCTGCATTTCCTTATTTTCAGATAATTTATTTTGAGTTCTACCTGCATAAACTCTCCAAGTGAAAAGCTATCAGGAATGATTAAAGTGTTCCCCCACGCACAGGGAAATCCCAGATTTGTTCTTCTTTTCATTTTTCCCAAGCGCCCCAGGCTCATTTACTCCACTATGCTCCTGAGGGATCAGCTCCATTGATGAGGCTAGGAGCATGTCACAGGTAAAGGTGCTTGAATATGGTAATGATTCCTCTACCTATATGGTGTCAACTACTAGCTATATAATGATTACTTTAAATGTTTCTGTCCATTCCTTGCTCCCATTTGCCTGTTAAATGTCTCCACTGGAATGTTCCACAGTCAAACGCAGCTCAATTTGTCCAAAACTGAGCACATTTCTATTTTCCTGTTCCACACCTTATTTAATTTTTAGTTAACAGTGGACCATCTACTCACTCTTTCAACCACAGCCTCTTTGTTCAATCTTTTTTCCTTACCCATCACATCAAATCATCATTTTAAATTTTTCTTTACTACTCCCTTAGTTCAGATTGTTGTCACCTCTTAGTTTTCTGACACATTTGCGTGTTATAACTTGCCTCATGAATATCTAGGATGAATTAGATTCTGTAATTCATCACTCTAAAGCTCTCTGTAGTTCTTTAATGCCTACAAACAAGTGTACCTGCTTCTAATATTCCTCTGTTGATGAAATGACTGTGCCTTATTTTGTCAGATGGCCTCGACTATGATGCTTTCCACTATTTGTCCTATCACATAGCTGAACTAAACCTGGAATCAATCTCTGGATAAGCCACGGGCTTACATATACCATTTTATTCTCATGGCCTAGAAACCCCTTCTTCTCATCTTCTCTGGTTAATTCCAAGTTCCTTCTGCAAAGGTTTTCCCAGCTTCCTTAGGGATAGCTAATGGTTTCCTTCTCTGTGTTCCCCAAGCTTTCATTCTGATATATTCTATCTCATGTAGTTTTTGCCAGCCAGACTTAAACCTCAGTAGATGCTAATGAAGGCAACTTCATTCATCTCTGTTAACCAGCCACATTCTGGCACATGGTAGTCAATGTTGTTTCTGATAAAATAATAAATGAGTCACTATTTTGATAGTCTAAGGCTGGCTAGAGATATAGTAGGCGCCAACTGTGTATGATACTTGAAACCACAGTTGTAATTGAGAATGCCTGAAAAAAATGTATAATTATAAGAAATTACGGAGTGAGACAAATCCTAGCAAATACTTCATTTATTAAAATGAAGAGGAATTGTATTCAGAGAAGGGGGGTGAGATGAAGCAACTATCAAAGAGCAGGAAAGAGCAGGAAACAGTGTTGTCACACAAGAAAGCTTAGGATAACACTTCTGGAAAGAAACCTGCCCAGCCTCCCTCCTAGCTGTACCTCCTCCTGGTACATTTACTTCTTATAGTATTTATCTTGGCACACTTTAACTGGCTACTCATCTGTAACTCTCCTAGAAGATTAGCTCCTGAAAGGCAAGGGCTCCATCTCATTGACAACATACCTTTTGCACATGGTACAGTACCTGACACATATCTATTATCCAAAAAGTATTTGCAGAATGATCAAAGGGATATGATTAAATAAATGAGTAAGAAATTATGTAAAATAAGGAAAGATACTTTGGTTGTAAGTATTCAGAAAAATTCTGAGCGACTTTTAGTCTTATGTTTTACCATATACACTTATAAGTCTCATTGGTTTCACATTGGAAGGTCAAAGAATATGAGAGGAAATGAAAAGCTATCACTTGGCATTCCTCCTACAACAATCATGATGAAGATGATTGGCTGGCTCTGAAGAGGTGAGAATACGTTTCATTCAATAATTTCCACAAGATGACACATAATAGAGTTATTATGTCATTCAAGAGATTGAAAGTTAAACACATCATTTAAAAATTGTGTTAGCAAATAATACTGTCCTTAAGCCAAGGAAACTTTAAACATGGTAATCAACACATGTCTTAGTGATCCTCAATTTTAGCTATTATTTCCTACACATATTATAATCCTATGTCCTCTATTTTAAGAAGCATTGTAAAATGGAACAACAAATTATTTATCGCCATAAAACCACAACTTTCTGATATAAAGGGAATATTTTGATGATAAATTTGTACACACATAAATGGAACAGAACCTCTGACAGACTGTTAGTGTTTTGTTTTTAGGTTTACAAATGAAGGAAAATTGAAACAAGGAGTATTGAAAATGGAAAAACGAAAGTATAGACCATAGACAACAAATGCCTCCCATGACTTGGGACGAGGAATTAGAAAGGAGTGCATTTCAGCAATTCCTTAGAATTGCTGGGAATTGAGACTCATCAGCCCTAGGCCTCTGCAAACAGTGTGAGACATAAACTGCCTTCTTCCTTCTCCGCCTTTCTTGACATTAGCAGCAAGAGTCATTTACATGCAGAGGACTGTCAAAGCAAAAAAATAAAAAATAAATGGTGGCAGATTGGCTCTTTTTTTCTCAGCTCACTCCTCAGGAAGTCAAGGGACATGGACTAAATCCTTAGCCTGCCTACAATTTGGATCTCCGTGACCCTTGTAAACTGATTGGAGCCATGTACTAAAGTTGACAAACCAAATCGCTGCCTGTGAGGGACAAGGAGGAAGTATTTGGAAAACTATCTTCCAACGTGGTCTGCCAAATGACTGAAGTGATCCAAGCCCCACAGGAGTTACGATGCACCCGTGATGTCTCCTGTCAAGCACAGTTTGTTCTTTGGAGAAGCAATTCCTCTCCCAGAGACATCAATATACTCCACACTTTCAATTACAAGGATGGAGACTGGAATTCAGAAATAATCTTTGTTATGTTGTGTAACCAGATGTATCTTCAGAAATAATCTTTGTTATGTTGTATAACCAGATGTATAGGTATTTCTAGAGATATCAAAAAACTGATCTATAATTTTCAAAGAAGGATGAATCCTCTACATGACAAAAATCTTTCAGTCTTAAAAGGACATGGTACACCCTAAGATATCAATGTAATCAAGTAGAAAATATCTAAGTATAATCAGAAACACAGAAACATGTTCTCATTGGAAGCTTATACTAGCCATATGACTTTCTCCAGGACGGTGAGCTTTTTGGGGCTCAGTTTCCTCATCTTTAAAATGGAAACCAAAAGGCCCCTTTTGAGTTTTAAATATAATCATATTTGCAAACAATACAGCTCAGATATCTGGTAAACATTAATAAATATTGCTTGCACATAGAACTCCTTAAGAGAATTACAATGAAAGGAAACTACTCTGACAACAATATTTAAGACAGCCCTGACCTCTAATAAATTAAGATGGATGCTCAATAATATCAAGTATAGTTTATCAAATTAAAGTCACCATTAACTACAATATTGCTAATACAGAAAAAACAATGCCAATTATTTTATACCACCATTGCTTAGATTAATAAACATTAAAAATATGAAAATATATGTACACATTTATAAAAATCAATGAAATACAATAATATCTAGGATTTTAGACAAGCTTAGAGATAGAACAGAATCAAGGGGAAAAAAAGAGGCCATATTTCTCCTTGCAAGTTAAGCCCTCTATCTTCAGGAGGAAATATCAGGAAGCTAGGCCAAAGAATGAAGCAATTGCTCAACTGGGAGTTCCTGCAAATGATGGCTTAAGGTTCTGATCATGAACTAGATACAGAGAAATAGTGTTTGTAGGGGAAGGTATATGGAAGAAAGATGTATTTTAGGTTTTAACACCTTCCTTCTAAAGCCATACTTAATCTACAGTTTGGGAGTTTTGTGTTTGAATTTGACTACTGAAGTGTGTAGTTCTAAATCTATAAGGAGTTTAAAGGTCGTTCTCCAGGCTTAACAATTGACAGCGGGCTTGTGACCACTTTGGTAACTTACAGCGACATTTAGTGGTAGCTCCTTCAAATTACATCCAGGTGTCCCAAAGGGGGAGAGCAAATGCTGGGATAGAATGACTCAGCAAAACTCTCCTTCGTGGCAGTACCTGTGATGTCATCAAAATCCTGCTGGACAGGTAATTAAGAGGTCTTCCAGAGTTGGTGTTAAAGGTAGTAGCAGGAAATATAGTTGCTTGTTATTTTTTACAGTTTGCTATTTTCTGCATGTCCTTTACTCCTAATAGGATCAGGACTGGAAGAGATCCTAGGGATTGTCTAATTCTATCTCTTGTCAGCAGATGATGAAACTGTGACTGACTCAAACACCCTAGCCCAAGGTCATGCCGCTAAGGAAAAGCAGACCTAGGCCTTGTTCAAGAGTTCCAGGACCACTGCTCTGTCCACTGAAGCACTGTGTTGGACAGAGAGCACATGAGCACGTTGGTGCGGCATGGTTTTCTACATCTACTCACTGTGCATTTACTCACTGTGCACTTAGCACGGGGGATGTTTACAGGATGATTGGAAAGTCTGAGAAGAATTAAGGAGTAGTGCATGCAAAACAAAGTCAGTGAAAACTCATAATCACCGCCTATGCATCTCTGACTACATATCGGACACAGATACATTTATTCCACTTTACAGCTGAGACATATGCAATTCTTAACAATTGCTAACTCCAAAAAGCAATCAAACAAAACAAAAGAAAATCCTAAAAGTGACATACACAAGTAAATGCAATATAAAATGTCATAGACTTAATAACATAAGCCGCTCCCGTAAAAATGCAACCATATTTAGGAGAAAGAAGGGAAGTATGCACTGAAGAAGGAAGCAAGGGAGATAGAGATAGGGAACATACAAAAACTCAGTCACCACTTTGCATAATAAACACCAACAGAAAATATCTAAGACTTTAAAATTAAGACCAAATAACATAAATAGAGATGTTCTACAGAAGTGAATTCAGTTGAAAAAGAGAGAACTTGCCTGTGCAAGTTGATGTCAGTGGGAAGGGGTACAATAGGTACACTGTTTTAATGATAAGGTTTGTAGAATTATCTGATGCTTTAAAATATGTGCATTCATGACAAAAAACAAAATCAAATTTTAAAAACTAAGGGAGAACAAAGGCAAATTCCTACAAATAATGCTTCCAAATTGAGTGTAAAAAAAAACACAGTAATGAGCCGGACTCTGAAATCCCATACTCTGGGAGGCTACAAATGAAGCTTGAAAGCTCAAGCCCAGCCTGGGCAATTTAGATGCTTCACAAGACCCTGTCCCAGAATTTAAAAAAGGCTCAGATACAACTCAATGCAGTGGCCTTGGTTCAATTCCCAGTACCACAAACAAAACAGAATAAGACAATGCTTCAGAAGCATCTCTAAGTCAAATGAAACAGGATGTTCTACTGCATGATCTCATGTCATTTGTATTGAATGTAAGGTGGGAACTCACTAAAATAAAGACCTTGCTTCTGTAATTAAACAGGACCCTAAGTCCACTTTAAGTTGAAATATAGTATTTGTGGGTGGGTGGATCATTTTTATGATTCTCCTCTTTGAGTCCACCGGAATCCCGGTGATGCTGTTGTAGTGGTAGCTGTTGGGGTGATGGAGACTTTCCCATCTTCAGGACTGAGGAGCTCAGTCTGCACCACTGGGATTGTTGGCACTGATGGCTCTTGGAGGAGTCACTCTGTAGCAACTGTTCTCTGGGAAGAAGGGTGATTTTGCTCAATATCAGTGAGCTGATATAAACATTCAGGTGCTGTTATCTGAAGATAGAGCCATTTCGAAGCATCACTCAACTCCAGAACTCTCCACGGCACTAGCAGGGCTGAGCCCCATCAGGGCAAAGAGCATGATGCCGAGAGATATAGCATGCTGATATGCTGAGCATTTTACGCTGATAACAACTGAAAAACTTCTTAGGAAGGAAAAATCTTGTCTTCTAAGAGTTTCACCATTTCTTCCCTGAAGACTTTCATGTGTCAGGTGTCTTAATCCTATACTCAGAGAGTGGAAATGTCAGATGTAGATTCTAAAATTATCCATACAAACATGCCTTCCTAAGCACCCCTATTTTCTCACCTTTTCTCCTGCAATCATATTTCTGCATAACCGTTCATGAAAGTACAGTTTTCCCTGGCTCTTTGGATCTTCATTTTCTGATTCACATAGAACTGGTAAAATAAACTGGTTACGCTTCTCTTTTGTTAATCTGCTTTTTGTTATAAAGGTTTCAGCCATGAACTTTGTGATGGGTGAGGAAAAGAGGTTCTCTTCTGCAAATCCTAAAAATTCTACCCAGAACACCTCCTGCCCACATCAGAGCATGCTGTGAGGAACTCTGATATAAGACAGTCAAATAAGAGCCCTTTCACCATTCTGTGTAAAGTCCAAATAGAGCTCATGATTCTTTTACTGTCCTTTATCTACCTCCTCTTTTCAGAAAGTTGAGAATGATACATACCATGTATATTAACTTATTTTACAGAACAGAGTGAAATTCATCTTCCAAATTAATATTGGTTTGACTATTTACAAAGTAAAATAAGAAATAAGCAGAAGCCACAGGAAAATACAGGATGAGTAAAGAAGATGCAGATTCTTTCTTGATGACTTTTTAATGTGGCAAAAGAAATAAAAATGCACAGTAATTATTGCATGAGTTAGAATGTAACAAAGAAATAAAAATGGTCACGGAAGTTCAGAGGTGTTGGATCTACAGTTGGTTGGAGTGGGGAAGATGAAGAGTGGTTAAAAGTGTTTTCTTAGCTATTCCAGATCACCTAGCATTCCACCTCTGGTAGGAGTTTGGCAGATAAAAAAGGTATAAAAGTAATAAGATGTAACAGATAAGAGTTCAGTGGTGTGAAAGGGAGGAATGTATAGGGAATGGCTACTAAGCTAATTTGGAGTACAAAGGGATTAATTAAATAAAGTGTTTGAGAGAAGCTGCCTAACTGCACATGTTCTGGTTTTATTGCATCAATTCTGAGCCAGTAGGGTAAGGACAGTGGCTCTGACTGTGCCAAAGATCATGTATCACTCACTGGGTGTCAGGAGGAAGGCTGGTGATGCCCCGTGGGCTCCAGAGCATCTGGGCAGCCATGAGGCCTCTGCCTCCTATGGAGGAATTTGTTTTTCTATTGATCCTGCTGCAAAGTCTCAGAGGAATTCCCCTACAAACCTCTTCCAGCCAGGCATGATGGCTCACACCTGTCATCCCAGCACCAGGAAGGCAGAGGCAGGAGGATCGCTGTGAGTTGGAGGCTTGCCTAGCTACATAGTGAACTCAGGGCCAGTCTGAACTACAAAAGTGAGACCTTGTCTAAAAACAAAAACTTCTTGGGGCCGGGGAGTTAGCTCAGTGGTTCCGGCGCCTGTCTTGCAAGTGCAAGGGCCCGGGTTCGATTCCCCGGTAACCACATACCATACTGGGCATGGAGACTCATGCCCAGCAGCAACCAGTACCACATACCACAGTGCCGGGCGTGGTGGCTCACGCCTGTAATCCCAGCACTCGGGACGCAGAGGCAGGAGGATTGCTGTGATGTGAGTTGGAGGCTGAGCTCAGGGCCAGCCTGAACCACAAAGTGAAACCCTGTCTCAAAAAACCTAAAAAAAAAAAACCTCTTCCAAAAAGTTTTGAGATGATATTATATTAATATATTACATAATCATTTAATATGATATTACATATGATTTCAACATGATACTACATAATCATTTAAAGACTATAGTCTTTCAAAAAAAAAACATAAGATCTTAGGCTTTTCTGTCATGCTAATTTCTGAAGTTAACTTTTCATATTCCCAGAAATTTTATTTAATCATACAATGATTTTTTTCAGTTGAGTATTTTGATGCTTACCTACATTTCTTAGCACATCAGGTCTTATTTAAAGATTATTATAATTTAAGTGTCCAATGGCTACTTAATTCTCTGTAGATATAAGCATTCATTTAACTCAGTACCCTCATTTTTATTTTATGTTTCCACATACTGCTGCTTCTAAAACAATGGAAAGGAGAGTTACTCTCCTCCTTTCTTGATAATTAGTGGCCTAACCCTAGCAATCAATTGATGTATTTAAATTCCTGACCATTTCTTTAACAACATGGCCTTACTTATTATAGGAAGAGGTCATGCTATTTTAATTTTAGATTTTGATACTGTTTACATTTGCATAAATAGATCCCCAAACAAAAACTCTTCTGCCTAAAAGTGGACTTTGGAACACAAACTGCCCAGTGACCATTCTGGGCTCTCATATGGCAATGCACCTACCAGGCATCAGCTCAGCCAGCAGTGGCCCCTGGCCGCCTACACCACATGTCTTCTGTGTGCAATTACTCGACTCACTTCCTTTTATTCCCTTTTCCTTTTAACCAAAATGAGACAACAATCAATCAATTCATATGCTAAAATTAATGATAAGAAATGAAGTTCTCATCAAAAGCATGTTACAAAAGAGAGACAAAGAAGCAAATTCTTAGCTCTTTCAAAAGCAGTTAATCCTAGCTTTTAATCAGGACATGATGGGACTTCAGCTTGTCAATCTGTGTTCATTGACAGTGAAAAATGAAGGATGTGTATGAAATGAGATAAATATATCAATGAAGACAGAATCTCAAGGTGTAATTAGGACCGTAGAATGCATTTTAGTTCTCAACAACTAGCTCTCTATCCCACCCTCTTGTACCTCGAAATTTCCAAGCCCTTAATAATTTTTGAGGCTTTCAGCTTTTGCCTGAAATTCAAGAATATATCATACCTGAAAATAATCAATTACTTTAATCCAAAGCTAATTTTATTCAATGTGGCAGTATAGGCAGGTATTCAAATGAGGATACAATTCAGAAGAGTATATCCTATGCCAAAATGGGCATGATTAGCTGCTTAAAAAAATAAGAGCTATCATTATTTGAAATTTAAAGCAAAACTAATCTCAGCTAAAAAGAAAAAATGTATAACTAGTAAAAAATAAGTGAATAAGACACAGAGGGCTAATACCTCCAAACAAAGCAGTTCTATGAAAATACAAAATAAACAAGACAGAAATGGAAACCCACAGAAAGGAAAACAAAATGTGAGTGAATGAATAAGTAGCCACTCTAGGACATGAATCTATGTAAAACACAGAGCAAGAAGCAAGATTAGACTAGGTTTGGGCTGGTGAGGAGGTGTCCAGAGCCAAGTTCCATGCTAACCTACAGAATTTGTTATCCTGTTGGAATTCTTTCCCTTTTTCCAATAAGGAAGAATACAGACCATTCAAATAATTTCTCAAATGAAGAAAGAAATGTGCCCCTGTTTCAGCTCTTCCTCTTTACTGAAAGCTTCATTACAAAGCATAAGAAACATATTATAAGATGATAAATTTGGTGATTAACTTCAGATTTCATATTGGAATTTCTACCAGACACTTTATTCCTACTATCCAGAAAGACATTTCCAAATTCTGTCATCACAAGTATGTGACACCTCTAGAATACAGATGTAACTTCTTAATTTAATTGAAAACAGAAGGAGGACTACCAATTCTTTCTTTCCCCCAGACAGTACTTATAGAAGACTAGATTGGTTGAATTGGCTAGCTATTAGTAATAAATTCATTTCAAATTAGCATTTAGTTGTAGCTATTTATATATAGTTTGTTATAAAAAGAAATAAAAAATTGGGTAAAAAACAGGATTTTACACATTTTCCAAAAAATGGAAAGTCTTGGATTTTGGCTTATTGTCAACTTGCAGTATTATTCTCTGGACAAGTGTGCAGGGTGTCTGGCCCAGAAGGCCTTCTTCCCAGTGCCAAGCTCTGTTAGCCTATTACAATAAGGGGACGTCCCTGTGTGTGGTAATCTCTGTCTAATTCACTGGCGGTCCAGAAAGTCCACACTCATTCAGAATGGCTCATGTCAGCTCTGAACGAAGAGAGAGTCACAAACTAACCATCTCACCAATCCACTGCCAAGCCATCAATGTAAATTGTGTGTCACTGTCACCCACAACCTGAGAGGATCAGTGGATCCCCTGTCCAAGAAAGGGCTTGGATTTGTTCCTCAGGTGAGCATATGTCCG
>PVIR01031666.1:0-19192 GCA_004026965.1 Petromus typicus
TGTCATGGATGTTGTGTGTCATGGATGGCTCTGCGAGGGATTAGCAAAGCATGGGTTGGGCCTCAGTTTGCTTCTCTGAAGTAGCTGGGAGCATTTTGGGGGATTTGGTATTCCCATTCAAAGCTTAAGGTCATATTCTCTGCAAGGCGATATGTAGATGGATAGTTGGATGGATGGATGATGGGTGGGTGGATGGATGGGTAGATGGAAGATAAATGGATGACAAATAGCCAAACAGAATGTTTCTATAATTATTAATTCCAAGGAAAAATTATTTTCCATATTCTTAAAAACTGGTTCAAAAAAGGACTGGCCTCTTCAAAGTACCTCTCAGTAGTACTCACTTATGAGTTTCAGTAATATTGAAAACAAATTCTTGTAGAAAGTCTGTCATAAGCAAGACTGTTGCTGTGACACGTGGCTGCCATGAAGATGGAAGGAGCCGGCAGGGAGCACAGAGGAGCAGAGCCACCACCTGTCAGCCACCTGTCATGGAGATGTCACTTCACACTCAAGACATACAGTTTTCTGTTTCATTTCCCCTCCATTCTCACAAGGACTTCCTCCTCAAATACCAGTGGACCATGAGAGAAAATTAAAGCTGTATGACTACCACAATTATACCCTAAAACACCAAGAGCAATACGAAGACAGTCAGGAGCTAAGGACCAAAGTAGTTCAGAGTTTTAGTAATTCATTTTTAAAAACTCACAAAACTAAATGAGCCACGGTAATATTATTTATATGTTTGTTGGAAAAAAATAATATCTTTAAACATAGTAATACAGAAATATCTATACAGCATCCAAGAACCTGTTTCATAACTTATTAGCAAAGAACTCTTTTTCTCATCCACAAAACCAAGATGAAGGACCCTGACCCCTGCAGTAGAGGAAGTTACCTTCTGATGTTTTAAAAATGATAACAATACACTTTTTTTAAGCATCCGCATTGTGTTTGGCAAAGTTTAAGTGTTCAGTTAAACACCTCTGAAGGTGAGAATCAAGTTGTTTATGTGGCTGCTAAAACTTTATCTGCTGGCTGAGATGCTAATGGTGGAAAGACAGGAGTACCTAATAAATACACAGAATTTACTGTTTGCCAGGCACATTAGTAAATTATCTACTTATTTATTAACTCTTGATTTTCACACTGACACTGTGATATACATAGTTCTGCGTCCATCACTGTCTGTGGAGTACTGGTTTCAGCACCCTACCCCAGTGCCATAGCCCATAGATTCCAAAATACACAAATAGTCAATACCGTTTTATCAAATGATTTACACAGAACCTGTGTCCATCTTCCTGTACTCTAGATAAATCTAGATAACGTGTACTAGCTCATATAATGACAGTGCTGTGAAATACCTGTCATACTGTACAGTTTAGGCAACACTGACTCAGAAGCAGTCTGTACATGTTCAGTAGAGACACAATTTGTTTTTTGAGTGTTTTTGATCTGAGAGTGACTGAATGCATGGATTCAGAGGGCCATCTATATATTTTACTGATAAAATGAGGCACAGAGATGGGGTAGTTTGTTAAGGCCACTTACTAGAGATAGTAACCACTGTGTTCTTTATCAAGCAACACTCCTCATCCTACCAGAAAATAACTTTCCAGACATTAGCCAATAGCTGACAAATCCAAATCTTAGAAATCCAGATGTGTAATAAACTTCCCAAATTTGCTTGTAAATGTTGAGGTTTGTTGATTAAATACAATATAGTTATCATTGCTAAATTATAATAGAAGCAGGATCCAAGAGGTGGGGCTAAGAGTCTGTGTCAGATAAATAGGAGATAAGATTGAGCAAGGGCCACTTCACCAACGAGAAGAGCAGGTTTCCTTGTGGAATCCAGAGGGAAGATGGAATTGATAAGGTTAATTTTGGTGGCAAGGACTGATAAATTAAAAGAAAAAAAATAGTTAAGACAAACATTCAGGATAAACAGTGCAGCGAACTTAATGAAGAGAAAAATGGGGAGTGTTAAGAAAATGAAAGATTAAAAGATCTATATTTAATTTGTTTTTACAGGGGAAGTGGGGTTGAAGATCATTAACAAGTTATTATAGTTTTTCAGATGAAAGCCCAAGTCCACCTCAGCCCGACTCTGGATTCCCAAAGTAATCTTTCATGTCATTAACTCCATTTTCCTTTAAATGGAAATTTCCAAGCATAATCTGAAGTAGGACAGTGTATTATAATGAACTTCATGCACACATCTCCCAACTCTGAACAGTTACATGGCTAGTCTTGTTTTATCTTGTCACCCTCTCCTGAATCACCTAACCCCCTCTTTTGCTCAGTATTATTGTTTCATTTTATTTTTTTGGTGCTGAAATAGAACCCAGAACTTTCTGCATGTTTAAGCATGTGCCGTGCCACTGAGCTGAAACCTAGTCCTCTAGTACAGTATCATTTTTAAGTAAATTCTAAATATCTTGCCACTAATCAGTATTTCATTATATACTTCTAAAAGAAAAAAATTTTTTTCTTCCAAGGCTGACCAGAACAAAGCCTATCCTTCCTTGTTGCCCTCCTTCCCTCCTTTCCTCTCATTAGTGCATATTAGTAATACAGAATAAATTTGTTACTGGGTTTGTGGGTGCTGGAGTCTTCTGGAGGTGTTTGTAGGTTCTATCTCTTCTGACCATAGAATTGGTCAAGATAGGTGAAAATGGTTTTATTTAAAGTAGGAAAAGAAAGAGGCTCTGTAAGTGGAGTTCTGGCCAAGTAAACGTAGGAAAAGAAGTGCATCCTACAGTGTGAGAGGAAGCCAATGCACAAGGAGTACACAGTGGCAGAACTCTGGGCCATCCAGTGGACAATCTGCTGGAGTTCTCATGAGATGTCCACGTGCAGGATTTGGGACCGTCCTGCACGTGTTTTAGGGTTTTGTAATTAAGAAGTCACACCTACTACCCCAGCCAGCTTTGCTATACTCTAATTTCCTGCTTTGGTTCAGTTTGGGAAATTGGTACACCCATATAATGAAGCTTAATTGCTTTCAGTTCCTTTCCCTTTTCTTCCTTTCCCTTGATCCTCTTCTGTATCTCCAGTTCTATCTCCCAGCTTCCTGTCAGCTTTCCTAAGATAAAGACTTTAAAGAAAACATGATAGAATTATATTTGAAGTATAATTTATTCCTGTCAATTATCTAGTAGTTCAGATCTCTAGGAGTCTAATGAATGGAATAAGCAGGTATCTGTTTCATCTGTTCAACACTTTGAATTAGGACTCAAGTCTAGTCTTTGATTAATGCCTTTTAACCTGTTTGGGGGGTTTTCCACTGTCCTGTTTCCTGGATTTCCTCTCTCATTTTACTTCCCTATCATGTATATGAAACAGACTAATTTGTCTAGTGAAAATTCCCACAGTCTGGGATACACGGTTTGATTCACTGTGGTTTAGCTTGTTCCATGATTCTTTGTTCTCTTCCTCCTTTCTACTTTGTAGCCCAGGCCAGCCTCTTGCTTTAGCATCCTGAGTGCTGGGATCATAGGTATCCACCACCACACCCAACATATTTTACAAATGAGTACAGTAGTTTTTATCTGCAGCTTTTGTGAATCTCATTATCTTTTATAAATATTTTGAGTCTGTTTGACTGCTACTCTGTTCATGTAACTACAGAATTTCTTGTCCTTCCCCTTAGTCCTTTTTTTAATGGTACCATCACTGCTCTTTGCAGTCTTTTTCTTCTCTCTTAATCTTCAGTATATTTTTGCAATAATCCCTTTGCCTTCACACTATGAGTAACAAACTGCAAAATATGTTTTATAACACATTGCTTTCTGGCAATATGACTGCTACCTGATAAATACTCTTTAACATAACCCCTAAGTTGTGTTCAGATGTGTGTTTATCTTAAGCTCCTAGAAACTGTTTAGCCAAATATTCATCTGCCCTTTACTGAGCCCCAGTCATGGGTGGCCACTGGGCATTCCAGAGAACAGTACCTCTCTTCTAGAAAATGTGAGAGTTTGGACTGGGAGAGTTGACCTATAGCAGTGCTAGTTCTGTAAGATCCTGTTTCTGAAGTGGGTCTGAGATAATTGTCATGAGGAGCATTGTGGAACTCCTTCTGTGCATGATCTTGAAGGCAGCCAGGTGTTCTGTAGACACAGGAGAAAGCAGAGTGTCCCCTGGGGAATCCTCCAGAGCTGAGCTGCAGGTACAAAGATGGTAGGTGGTGATACTAGTGCTTGGAGTGGCTATAGTGCTGTAGATGGTGCCGGAGTCTACTTGTTAGGGGAGACAGTGTGTATGGGGCGTCTCTCTCCCATGTCCCATGTAGGACATGGGCCTGAAGAAGAAAAAGGATTGGGAGCATGGTTAGGAAAGTCATATCTGAGCAGGAAGAGTACAACTATAGAGGTCTAGAGTACAACTATAGAGGTAGAGGTCTAGAGTACAACTATAGAGGTAGAGGTCTGGCTGACCTCTGTTGGTTTTCACTTCTAACCTGGAGCTCTTCTTCGAAGTGGTAAGGTTGGCAGATTTGTCAGCTTCTAGAGTACTGTCTTGACCTCCTACGTGGTCCCACTACCATTTGTATGGTGCTGATTGAAATGTCCCTTCTTCTCGTCTATTCTTTTTTGAGTTATGGTCTTTATGCTCTTAAATTCTTCATTTTGGGGGAGGGTGCAGTTTATAACTTATCAACTCACCTCCCCACTGTTTTGGCTTGTCTACATTGTGTAACATGGTTAGATATACTTTAATACTAATGTAAACATCCTGAGTAAGTTTTGTTCTGTTCTGAAATAGTGGACTGTGAGAGTAAGTTAACACAACTTTGTTAAGAGCCCTTTGCCAGGATATATCAAAATTTTAGATGCACCAGCCCTTTGACAGAAATTCTACTTGCATAGCTTTATGCTGTAGAAATATTTCACATGAAGATGTATACATGATGATGCTGACTATGCTGCTGTTTAAAGTAGTGAAAGATTGGAGGTAAGAAATGCACATCAGCTGGGGACTTTTAAGTAAGGCTGGGCTCTACAAATAAAGCAATATACTCTAGCCATAAAAAAGAATTAAGTAGATATTTAGTTGCAGATATATAATGAACTGTGCAAGATATTAAGGAACCAAAAATTAATCTACACAAAGTATTTTCCAGTTGTATAAAAGGAAAAAAGTAAAAATCACATTAACACTTGGTAACAGATTCAAAAGTTATGGAAAGGTAAATTAAAATTTGTCTAAAATACTAGCCTTTGTGGAGGAATTGGAACCTGGACCATAGAAATGTTTTCCCTTTTTAATTTTTAAAAAAAGTATCCCTGACATTTTCTTCAAAGTCTTGTGTTGCTGTTAGTGGTTAATTCATTTCATAATGAAAAGAAAGCAAAAGTACCTCATGCTCTTGGTCTTTTTGTGATAGTTTCATTCTTACTCCTTTTAAAATAGAAAAGAGACCCTAGTGTATTCATTCTGGTCATGCTTAATACTGTAGGGTGTAAAGGACCCTCATTCTTAGTAGACATTCAGTAAATGTTGACTGTATTTGTTAAGAGAAACACCCAGTGGAATGTTCCGCAACTCTATTGTGTTTGTGTCAGCTTCCCTTTCACATTTGATTTACGAAGAAAGTTAAGACCCAAGCACATCAGTTAAGTGTAAAGGTAAATGTTTGAGCATGAGGACCAGTTTAACCCAGAGGTAGATGTAGAAAAATAGCAACAATTTTAAAAAGATAAACCACATTCTTGCTGTTTGATTCTTGTCCATTACTGCACTATCACCGTAGTATACATTTTCAAAAAGAGTCCATGACTGTGTGTGGCAGATAAGGGTAGTGATTATGTGCATGTAGTAGTTTATAGATTAGTACATACTAGAACTAAACTTACAAATAACTGAAGAAG
Organism: Petromus typicus; assembly: GCA_004026965.1. NCBI lineage: Eukaryota > Metazoa > Chordata > Mammalia > Rodentia > Petromuridae > Petromus > Petromus typicus. The sequence goes on from PVIR01031666.1 coordinate 5,883, forward strand.
GCAGTGTGTTTTAAAATTTAAAACTGTTCTCTTTTTTGTGGTATTGGGGATCGAACTTGGGCCCTTGTTCTTGCAAGACAGGCACAGTACCACTTGAGCTAAATCCCTGGTTTATTTATTGTTTGTCAAGTGGATGATAAACACATTTTTTATTTCCTGATACTGACATTGTTTTTGTTATTCATTAAATTACATATATTTATTGTTTTTGAGATGAGAATAAGTACATGCAAAGAATAAATACAGCTTTGAACATGAAAAAGCTTGTTTTGTTAGGGACATAACTTTTAATCCCTTTAGTTTAAAAAACAACCAAATATGGATTCCCTACATTATATGTAGGTGATAATTATCGTAGATTAGAAACTTCATACTTTTTTTGTAAGCTCTCAGTTAAATCAGACCTGGTGCTGAGTGATTCTCTCTAAATTTTAGTTTGTTTTATTTGTTTAAGTATTTCATAACTAAAAGCTTCTTGTGTTTAGGAATAATATTTGAGATTTTAATGGAATCTAGTAATCTTGAACTTTTATAGCCTTAAATGTGAAAGGATAGTAAATTTTTCTGATACTGTTCATTATGTTAGTTTATTTTGGGGATAGTAGCTAAATTGGAATATGTATCCACTGAAGGTCTGTAGTGTCCCATAGTTTTTATTTTATTTTATTTTTATTTATTTATTTATTTTTTGAGACAGGGTCTCGCTTTGTGGTTCAGGCTGGCCCTGAGCTCAGCCTCCAATTCACATCATAGCAATCCTCCTGCCTCTGCCTCCAGTGCTGGGATTACAGGCATGAGCCACCACAGCTGGCACTGTGGTATGTGGTACTGACTGCTGGTGGGCGTGAGTCTCCAGGCCCAGTAATGTATGTGGTTACGGGGGTATCGAACCCAGGTCCTTGCACTTGCAAGACAGGCGCCGGAACCACTGAGCTAAATCTCCGGCCCTCCCATAGTTTTTAAAATGTACTTCATTTATTACAAAGAAAAAAAAACAGAGCCATGTAGAAAGCTGGCAAGTGTGCAGCATGCAAACCTGCTGCTGTCTCTGCACTGAAATTCACTGAAGGCCTGGGCACTGTCCGCAGCACGTGTGTGTATGCTGAGGGGCAGGCCTGCTCACTTCCTTGCCCATTGTGAGGCTGTCCTGTCCTTTTGTGTGTCATTGTAACAGCGTAAAGGCCCCTGAATGGAGGCCTTGTGCCCCGCTTGCTTGGAAATCCTGGCTGTTAATCTCAGGGAACTGTGGGGCACCCAGCAGGAAGCCTCGGTGACAAGTGGAAACCTAGGATCTGCCAGAAGCGCGGTTTGTGGGGGAGGTTGGTGAGGGCGGTAATAATCCTTCAGGCCTTGCTTTTGTCCCCCGGAAGCCTAATTGTAACCCTCTGCTGGCGGCAGATTGAAGAGCTGCCTCCTCAAGTGTCCTTGTCTTGCGTGTGCCTACTCCCACCTTGCTGTATTGTGGTTACCCAGGAAAAAACAACAGAAAAACCCCCAAACCCTGACAACTGTGATTGAATTCTCTTACTTAAGCACAGTACCAACTGGACATTATAGCTCGCGCTGTCTGTCCCTTTCTTCTCTCATTCCCTTACCCCCCTCCCCCAAAACACGGGGAAGGGGGATTATAAAGAGTAAGGGTTATATGTGAAAAATGCTGTATTGATGGCATGTTTCTTTATTTTGGAGCTTGTTTAAAGGCGTTTGCACCAGCTCTGGGCTAGTATTGTCTAGTGAAATCTAGTTTTCGCGTCATGTGTACTTTGTAGTACCAGCTTACAGTCCTGAGTTTACGTATTGGAGGAAACCAAGTAATTGTAAGTTAAGAAAGGAATGGGACAGTAAAAGTTTTTTACAAGGTTTCACTAATAAACATTAATTTTCCAAATAATATTTAGGGATTTAGTAGGACAGTACCCATTTAAACTGACAGGGAGAGAATTTTAAGGCCAAACATTTCTTTTTTTTCCCTGTCCAATTAGGAACTGGTTCCTCAACTTTCAGTGCTAGTTGAGACATGTTATAATAAGTCCTCATCATTCTGGTCTGCTGTTTTAACCTAGGTGCAAATGATAGTAGAATATTTCATAGCTGAGCATACATAGTTAAGTAGCTAGAAATCTAGCATACAGTAAATGTGTGAAATGACATTTGAATTGTATTAATATTTCACTACAATGCTGAAAACATGCTTTTTAGAAAATGTCCTATAGGATGCCGAAAACCCATGTTAAATTTGACTTACTTTTCGCTTGGCAGAAGATTTTTTGGGTGTACTTTGCTCTCTGAAAGCTATGTCATATGAGTACATGCATTTCTATACCTGAATGTTTATTGGTTTTGTAGAAACTCCAGGCTAAGGAACTCTATAACAATTTATCAGATCTTGTGGGTGCTTGACAGGGCATATTAAGATTCAGTTGATAATAAAGTTTTCATTAGGTAAACTTTCTGAAATAATATTAAAGATAATTTGACCAAATTCAGAATGAAATAATATGATGAATTTTCCGTTTGTTCTGATTTAAAGATAGTTTGGCTATTTCTGACCCCTCTTCTCATGGTTTACCAACTAGTCAGCCACCTGCAAAACTCAAAATACAATCCTTAGTTTGTATAATCTTATAATACATTTTATGTATATTTCTGCGATTGATTCTTTTTGTTTTGCTTTTGATAAAATGTTAAAGAAGCAGTAGCTATCACATCTATAAGCTGAAATTAACATTACTTGATAGTACACGGTAAATCATTGCTATATTTTGCTTGCTGAACAAGCTTAAAATTGAGGTATTCATGAGGCACCTTATGTTTCTTTAGGACATGTCTCAGGAAGGCTACGGCACTAGATCTCAACCTCCTCTGGCCCCCGGAAAACCCAACCATGAAGACTTGAATTTAATACAACAAGAAAGACCATCAAGTTTACCAGTAAGACATTAATGTGCTGATTTGGCGATGTAATGAGTTAAAGATTTTTTTTTTTTTCAAAAAAGCTATTGTTTTTATTTGTTCTTCTTTGTATTACAACATGGAAAAGAAGTTTCTAGATCTCAGGTATATTGTGATTTATTGAAATTTTTTAGGGCTTAGTTTTTAAGAGTGCTATAGCTGTGAATAAGTGTTTCATTTGTAGGTATCTGTTGCAGAGCAGAGATCGGTTGGAAGGTTTTATTTGGTTAGTTGGTTTTGCATACAGACAGGTGTTGATGTTATGCTGTTGAGCTTGTTTTACTTAGCTTTATTTTTGATGGAGATAGTTAGGTGTCATTTTAAGTATTAAAACTTAAATTCTCACTGCAAAAGATACAAAAAATGACATTATAAAATGTGACAATTCCTGGGGCTTTCTATTTATATAAAGAGAAATCACTCAAAGTAATTTATTTTAAAATCTAATAAAGTGTATTGTAAAGTATTTCCACCTGCAAGTAGTAAGTATATTGCGATGGGGGGGAATATATATCTATGTATATAATGGCTATCTATAGAGTGTCAAGGTGACACCCATTAATAATTCATCTGTACTTTTTAAGATAGATAATTTAATTTAAATGAAATTTTATCAACTAGAAGAAGAAAACTTAGAAATAAATATTTTTAACATTTTCTTGTTAAAATATTTTTTACTTAATTATTGTTGCTGCTACTATTTAGGCTTGCTTAGGATAGAAGTTCAGAATAGTATGCTTTTAATTTGAATTTCAACTGTTTGTACCAAGTCAAATTCATTATATTTCTTTTAAATATTTAAGAACAGGCGTTTAGGATAGATGTTATACCTGGCATGACATGCATACAACACACATTTTAAATTATACTTGTAGCCTTAAGAAGAAGGTAAGTGATGGCTACAAGATGTTCATTATCTGAATCTGCTATACATGTTTTTGGAACTCTGATTGTGCAGATTTTATTTCTGTGGTGTGAGGGGTGAAATCTTACAGACTTTTAAAAAAATGGTATCAACAGTATTTATTGTCTTAAGTATTTAGTATTTTAAGGGATGAAAAAGTGTTAGATTCTGTTTTATGTTGTGGCCTTTTTTCTTTAATAAATAATTATAGGTCGGTCTGCATGTAGAATGTGTAGCACACTTTCACGTTCTTAATAAATGCAGCATTGCCAAATGTCTGGCTTGTGGTTTTATGAAATTTATATTGATGCATGTGAAGCAGTAATGAATTACACTTTTCCCCCTTGTTTTTTAGTGTTTTTGGAGTCTGTCATAGTAAGTTTGTTATTGGATGCTGATTTGTACTGTGACACAGCTTGAAAATTTATTATAAATTGATATTAGTTTGCATTGCATACTGATTTCTTCATATCCGTGCAAGAACTTAAACATCATCCACTTCTCCTCATGGCTGTATATTGAAATGGCTGATTGATACTCACCTAACTACAGGATAATTAGGGACGGAGTAACTAACTGAGGGGATCAGTCCAGGGAAGTTGATTATTTGAAAATAGGATATAAGTTTTTAGGGGGTGGAACAAAGTCATCAATAGTTGAAATTTCATCTGAACTGTTTTATATCTATATCTATATATGTAATGACTTAATATCTTCTTAATGATTACTGTACCTACTTCCAAAGTATATTTAAGATTATTCAGTTACTCATAATACAGCTTTTCCTATGGAGCTATTAAAAATAGAAATAAAAATAATCTATGGTATTTGGTCATTTTTTCTTTTCTTTTTTTTTTTTCTGTTCATTCTTTTTAAACTAAAAGGTAAACAGAAGGCTGATAGACTCAAGACTTTAATCCTGTTTTGATAATCCTTTTTCAGAAAACAGAGGTTCTAGGTTTTATGGCAAGTCTATAGAGTTATCAAATACTGAATAAAGGACAAATACTAGATTAGGTAAAACACCTAAACCCCCATTCTGTAGTATGATAGTTGGCTTTACTTAAATGAAATTTAGTGCATCATTTTTCTTCACTGGGGCTTTGCACAAGCAAAAAAAAAAAAAATCTATATGGAGTTTGCAGATGCAGTTTTATAAATGTAGACACTCCATTCATAGGACATTATATGTAACTAATGTAATTATGGCTTCAGAGAACAATTTGTTGGTATTCAGTTACGGATTTAATACTTTGTATTTTTACAGTGTTTCATTAAATCTTTTAGTCTTCTAACTTGGGTTGGTAACTACACAGACAGCAAATTTGTTGTTGCAGCTTTTATAGTTTTTAAAAAGCTATTCCTTTTTCTTTTCAAGTATCAGTGACATGACTTTATTTAATGACAATCCATAATATTTGAATTTTTAGTTTATAACTTGGAACTAAATAAATTACAAGTCTTACTAAGCCTTTGTAAAAATATAGTATAGTGATTCTGTTGTGTAATTATTAAGTCTGTCCATTATCTGGATGACTTTTTTTTTTTTTTTGGAGACAGGGTCTGGTAATTCAGGCTGCTCCTGAGCTCAGCCTCAAACTCACATTACAGCAATCCTCCTGCCTCTGCCTCCCAAGTGCTGGGATGACAGGCGTGAGCCACCACACCTGGCACTGTCGTATGTGGTACTGATTGCTGCTGGGCATGAGTCTCCACGCCCAGTGTGGTATGTGGTTACCAGGGGATCGAACCCGGGTCCTTGCGCTTACAAGACAGACGCCAGAACCACTGAGCCAAATTTCCGGCCCCATTGTCATTATTCTTATGCTAGATTTATAATTAGAACTCTCAGTAAGATGTCTTCTCATCATGCTTAGACCTGGGTTTTTATTGTATTCATATGCCATACAGTTCTTGGTAGCCTTCAATAGCTAATACACCTGTGTCTTCTAGCTGACTTGACTTTATCTTCAAAGCATTCACAGAAAGCAAAAGACTGAAAAATTGCCACTTATTCCCTTGTCTTGGAGCATGACTAGTAATATTTACATTTTGCTTAACAGGCTCAGACCTAAGCTCAGAATAAATCTCCCTTAATATTGTCCACTTATTCTATATCCTTTAATTATACAGTTACTTCCCTTTATGATGCAATAGTTCATGTATGCTTAATAGTTCTGTTATCAGTAAATCATAGTATATAGAATTGTATAATAAAACTAGCTTGAAAAACTGTTCCCATTTGGATATTGTCACATAAAATTTCAACTTTAATATGGGTAGGAAACAATGGAAGTATTTAAACAAAACACAGATCTAAAAGATGTTGCAACCTTTTCCTCTTATTTTATAAACATATACCTCAGTGTACTCTCTAACATAATCCAAAATATGATTAGTGTACTTTTTTTAGTGTAAATCTTCATCTCTTGTGGCATTTAGTGTTCTTTCTTTTATTATAATTATTTAAATTTATTTTTTATTTTTATTTTTTAGTTGAGATTACATTCAACATTGAGAATTTGTGCCTGTGTGTCACACAACTTGATTTTCATTTTTTCCACTGCCCTCCCTAGAACCTCTACACTCTACATATATGAGCTTTATTTCCTTTTTTTAATGCACCCTTTCCCTTTTCCTTTGTACATTTCTTCCCATTTCACATTACTTATCATATATTTTGGCAGCCATTTACATCTTCAGTTTTTTATACTAGAGAAAAGATACAATATTTGCACATATCTGTTCTATTTATTTCACTTACGAGTATGTCCTCAAGATACATCCATTTGAGTATAAATGACTCAAATTTATCATTCTTTATGGCTGAGTAATACTCCATTTTATTTTTTTTAAAAACCCTTACTTTTATAATTGTCTTGGCTCTCTGGTCTAGACTTGGATCTTTTCACAGTATTCCTTACATTTTATTTAGTAAACAGTTTCCTAAAATAATTCTTAAACAAGTCTTCCTTCCCTCAGTATGGCTTTGGAATCTACTAGATGGTCTTGAGTTGACTTTAGGAAAGCTTGTGCCTTGTGACGCAAGAGGATAATGGGTGAAAGAGCTGCACTGTATCATTCCTAAAACCATGCTTTTAATCAAACAACATTTAACTTTTCACTTGGCAATCTTAAATCTCAAAAAAAGAAGTTGACATTTTGAATAACTAAGCTAAAATTAGCTTGAAACCATTTTTTAAATTAAGATTTATTTTTAATTTTAAAACTTAATTGACAGAAGCAATTCTTCCTGTAATTATACCCCAGCTAGACATGATAATAAATTATTTATAAACATTTGCCAGGAAAATAAATAAAAAATGAAGGTTTTGTTTTCTTAAATAATAAGGGAATAGAAGAATTTTTCCTCACTTTACAAGCCTCAGGCCTCTGGGTTGAGCTATAACTTGGAAGTAAAGTATTTGCCTAGTGCCAGTGAAGCTGTGGGTTCAATCCCCAGCACTACAGAAACAAACACACACACAGCTAATTTGTTTTATCTTTTGCAGAGGCAACCTTAGTTTTGCAATTCAGATGGGAGGTTCATTATTCTGTTTACCCCATTTAGGGTCAGAATGGCTGGCATGCCCTAACAACTGTAGAGAAGGGACTGCTGTTTTGGAGCTTTATGGAATGTCTTTAAATAGTAGCTGTTCTGAAAGTTTATCAAGTCATTAATAGCTTCTTTTTCACTTTTTCTTCCTTACATATCCTACAGAGATTGACCTGAAAAAGAGTTTGATCTTTCTTAATAAACTAAATGCCCTAAACGTGTGGAACAGTACTTGTGGCCCTTGTGTTGAGTTTGTAATTACAAGGAAATATTGGGCTTTAGATGAAACGTTTGTTTTATGGCCATTTGTGAAAGGAAGGAGGTAGTAAATGCTGTTAGTTGTTTGAAAAAGAGGGTGTTAAACAGGATATTGGAAGTTTGAAAGGGGATGGTTGGAAAACTGTTATTACCAAGAATATTCTTTCAAGGATTAGGTGTAATGCTTTTAGTGAGAAAACTATTCTGGTTGGGATTTTTAAGTAAATGTTTATTTGAAGTAAAAGGATATGTACTTTTGAAACATGAATACTGATGATATATTACTAACGACCTTTAAATTATGTAGATTTGATAATTCCTTTGAATGATCATAAACTATTGGGAAAAGCTAGATGAAGCAACTTAAAAAGTAGATTTTGTCTTTCACCAAGCTCATAACCTAGACTGTAGAAATATAAATTATTAAGACTATCTTGTTAGTTGGCAGGTTTTTGCAAAAGTTAAAATCTACCAGACAAATGGCTGCTGAATGAACTCTTTTAAAACTTATTTGTAGCTTGAACTTGATTTAAATGGTTGTCATCAAAAGGTTAAGAGTGTAGCTGTCTTCCATTGATTGATTCTTCTCAAATCATTGTGAACATTTAAAAAATTATAATTTGAAAAAGACAAAATTTTACCTATTGTCTCGTTCTTTTACTATTCCGGTATGGATAATACCTGTGTGAAAATCTTAAGTTGATTGGCATCAACATTCTTCAAGTGTTCTTGTTTTGTTGAGTTTGGGAGTTTTAGGGGAAACATTTCATAAACTTGGAAGCTTCCTGTGATGGGGTCCAGGCAGAAGCTTCTTCCTAGGACAGCCCTCTGTGTGCTGGAACATCTGCAAATGCACTTAATCATTTGTGTGAACTTTCAAATTGATGGTACAAGTGCATTTTTGATATGTTGGGGAAGTTTTAAAGGGAACACATAATACTTAAGTTTCTTACTTAGGATTTACTGCATTTTAGACTGTAATTTTAAATGCTGATCTCTTGTCTAGAGCTATCCATTTCTCTTGCATTAACATCGAGAGGAACACATACTCTGTTTAGAAAAAGTGACCTGACAGATGTTTATTTTCCACCTGGATTATTTCTTTAAGTTATGATTTGTAAATATTATTCATGATTTTAGTGGTCATTTTGAAAACTGAAGTTGAACTTGGATGAGGTAGGAAGAGGGAAAGTGTGTCTCTTCTTTCTAAGTATATTCCATGTAAACATTTGTTCTGTAAATTAAAGTTCAACATTTGGATTTCTTCCAGGTAAAACAAGTTAAATATAATGAAAGTCAAAAGCTTGACTAAATTAATACTTAAAAACAATGATAGTTTGTTTTATATAATTCAAATGTTTATATGCAAGGTGTTTCTCAGTTGACATATTTAGTCCTGGTAAAGTAGATAGTTAAGATTTTGGGGGATGATGCCAGGCGTCAAACCCAGGGCCTTTGCACAGAGTAGGCATGCTCTCTGCCACTCAGCTCCCTCTACACTCCTGCCTCACAGGCAGTAGTTCTCAGTCCAGCCAAGATATTTCATTAGAGGCAATGTAATAACTAAAATATTTTAAGTTAAACAAATTTATTTGAAATAGATTTTAACTCATTAAACTTTTTCATCAAAATTTCCATTTAAAATATTGGAGGAAATGACTTTCAACTCATTTTGTAGGATTGTCATGTAATTTCTGAAAAATTAATAAGTATGCAGAGTATTATAAATATAGACACTAGACAAAATTGGAAATTAGATAGGTTGAAACAGCTGATTTGCACTGTAGTGGTTTTGATAATGGATAATGATCTATAGTTGATAAGTGTGACTTATTAAAGAAGATATGATAAATGCAGATATTCCACACTAATAGGAACTCAACACAGGTTTCGCCTTACCAAGGAAATTCGGAAGGCTTTGACCCAACTGTCGGTTTTCAGAATGACCTAAGTGAAGCCACAGAGCACTCTGTCTGCCTTGGCCATGGGAAACTCCCAGGCCCACCTAGCTGCCTCCAGCTATGTACAGAGGGCCCACCCATGCCAGCAGGCAGGAGAGGGAGAGCAGGTGCGTTGGGCAACAGGAGGCCTGAAGAACAAGCACAACAGTGTAGGTGGGCACGGGCTGAAACACCATTTCCTATGTACAGAAGAAGCAGTGGCCTGTTACTTCTGTGCACCTTCTCACCCTACACCGTAGTTTGGGTGTCTGCCTGCAGTACCTGTGGGTCTCCGCCCTTCAGAGGACCCTCTCACTGATGCTCCCTGTGGGCCAGGTGGACCTTGGCCAGCGGGAGGCTGTGAGCGTAGTTTGCTCTGTGTTATCTTACTTCAGTGGGAAATAGCTTTTAATTTACAGATTTTCACTTCGCAGGTAATAGGAAGGGGCACATCTGTTTCATATAACAAGGGATAAATAACCAGCAGGAGCTCATAGTAGCACTTATGGGCTGGTTATTTGCTTTTATGTTTCTTTGGACATGGAAGTAAGTATTTTTAACATTATCAGTTTGGGAGAGGAAATAAGTACATATAGAAAAGGTTCTGCTGAGCCCAAATTTTCTTTTCTTCAGTCACAATGTAAGAGTTTAGAGGTGTCTCTCTCTTTCTCATCTTTTTTTTTTTTTTTTTTTTTTTTCCATCTCTAAATTGTTGTAGAATAACTGAATGGTCTTGTTTTCCTTTGTTTGGGTCAAGAAATTTTAGCTGAAAATTGTTACTGTGTGAAAGAAGATTATTGACTCAACAAGCCTTCAATTTTCAGTGAATAACACTCCCACCCCTTAGCTTTGGGAACATGCCGCGCATGCATTCTATTTTAAAATACAGACTGTAATTTAAAACAGGCAGTTTGATGCCCCACTGAACTTTGTTTAAGCCTAGAATAAAAGAGAGAGAAAAGCTGTAAGCCACAAAAAAAGTGACTAAGCTCTCTAAACTACTTTTCTTCATAATGCATACTATTAAAAAGAGAAAAAGCTTCCAGGTACTATTGTTGTGCCTTTTTCAGGGCCTAAATTTTTACCCAGTTTTAGACTGTGGTGTGTGCATCTTTTCACTTTATTTCATTATATGGCCATTATTTGAATTTTTTTTAAAGTGCTCTGCTTAGCATTCATTTGAAATGGAGTTGGTGACCATTTAATTGTACATATTGTACATGCTTAATGTATGTGAAAGTATTAATTTTAAATTTAAATATGGAAGTTTTAGCATTTACTTATTGATAGCAAATCTTCCAGTGTTCTCTTGAGTGAAATGCAAAGGAGTTGATTATTAGACTGGAATGATACAAACATCCATCTGGAATGTTATTTGCTGTCAGGTTGTTATAAAAATGATTATTTGAAGTAGTTTATGTTATCTGTTCCCTCTTCACAGAAAGAAGCAGCTTTAGATTTATATTGTAGAAACTGTGGACTTTACTGTTTTGATAAAGTGATGTGTTTTCTTTGGAAAACTTATGTCCTGGCTAATAAGCTTTTTGTCTTGAGCAGTTCATGCCTTTTCTTTTGATTTGTTTTTGTTTTTTGTGTTAGATTTTTATATAGTTCAGGCCATCCTCAAACTCGTGGCAGTCCTCCTGCTTCAGCCTCTCAAGTGTTGGAATTATAGACATGTGCCATCACACCTTTCAGATAGTTCATGTCATTTCTAAGGGTTTCTGTTTCCTCCTCTGAAAAATGAGTAAGGTAGATATAGAAACCTCAAAACTCTTTCTGGCTCCTAAATTTTATATTAAAAACTATCTTTATTAATATATTTTCAAACACTGATAAAATATTGTTTGTTTGTTTCAAGAAGTCAAAAGAATGAGGAAATGCATACTTTAAAATCTTTAAAAATGGCTGGCTCATGTATGACTCTCGGTGCTTTCTTTTCCATCTTCGGTGCCATTTGTGTTTGTTATGGGAAACTTGAGCTTACTCAGAAGTTCTGGTCATCGGAGAGCTGTAGAACTTTATGTGGAATGTTTCTCTCTCCAGAAATTACAGTGCTCCCTTCCCCCTTCCCTGTATGATCACTTTGCGAAGTTAGTTATGCTCAATCCAGTACCAGGAAGCCTAGGAAAAAGGAGGAAAGTTCACGGGAAAAGTTGAGGCGTGAATGGATCTACCAGATATCTTTTTGCCTGCCTGCTAAAGTAAGAGCAAGTACAGGAGGAAGCTGTAGAATTCTGAGGTCTTACCTGCAATGAAAGGGCTAATAATGTCTGTCTTTCCACTGGGACAAAGGGTACCCAGTAGAGATAGTTTTCTGAATCAGTGTGATCATGCAGCAGTTGGTTTTAATTTCTTGCTGTGGCAGGAAGGCCCTGAGGTCTCTTTTCACTTCCAGCCCTACAGGTTTGTTACATTTGCTATACTATGAAGTAACTGAGTAAGCACTGTATGCCTTTTAAACTGAGATTTACCACAGATGGAAATACTGGTAACGTAAGGCCATGAAAACTACTGTTGTTTCCTGGATAACTGCTCCTGCATCTCTGTATGGTGTGTGTGTGTCTATCTGCTTTTTCTTTGGAGCCCACTTGTTCAGATTAGAGTAAAACTCCTCTTTGTGTCCAAGTAGAGAGCAGTGTACTCTGGGCAGTGCACAGGGAAATTCCTCTGGAAATGGGCCAGTCTGTGAGCCTGTGTCCGCCTAACAGATCAGCAGTGTCTTCTTCCACCTGAACCGTGTACTCTTTTGTTTTCTTAATTTTCTGGTGTGAGTAGGGACCTCTGTAGTCTCCTTTATTCCCAGGGTCATTGGTGGTTGAACAGTACATTGTCAGTTAATATTTTCTGATGACAAGAAAAATGTGAGATTTGTGTTTTATAATTATGTTGTATCTGGAGCACGTTTGTTTCGGAATAAGAATATGACACCTAATTCATTGAACATTATTTTCGAAAGTCTTGAATATAAATACAAATTTTAGTTAGTGAGCCGTGGAAACTACTAGTAAAGGAAAAGTAACTGTGTGAGGTCCTTGTGAGCACACTAGGTATAGGGAGACGAAGGACCCTCACTTCCCCACAGCTTTCCTCTTTCTTCTGTACGATGAAACTCTGAGACCTCCAGGTTTCCTAGATAAGTAAATTATAACATTTCTTTAACTTCTACAAAGCCTGCATTTAAACACTGCTTTCGCTACCCTTTGGAGATAGGGAGATAGCTTTCGAGTATTAGCTTTCACTCACTGTACCCTCAATGAAGTTAAAAAGAAAGAGAAGAAAACCCAAGTAAAGACATCAGATTTGCCTACTACCCGTAGACACATACATGCGTGAGTATGAGGTTTCAGGGAGCCTGGGATCTTTGATTTTTTTTTTTTTTAGGTTTTTTGAGACAGGGTCTCGCTTTTGTGGTTCAGGCTGGCCCTGAGCTCAGCCTCAAATTCACATCACAATCCTCCTGCCTCTGCCTCCCGAGTGCTGGGATTACAGGCGTGAGCCACCACGCCCGGCACTGTGGTATGTGGTACTGGTTGCTGCTGGGTGTGGGGTCTCCACACCCAGTATTGTTATGTGGTTACCGGGGAATCGAACCCAGGCCCTTGCGCCTGCAAGACAGGCGCCGGAACCACTGAGCTAACTCCCCGGCCCCCGTGGGATCTTTAACATACTGTTTTCTTCTCTTGTCGGCAGTACTGGA
>PVIR01031667.1:0-19251 GCA_004026965.1 Petromus typicus
CAGCAAAATCAAAGCCTATGTGCCAAAAACACAGAATAATTATTTAAAGCATGTCACTGGAGAGGATATGGTGGCTGGATACCTTGAACAGAGTTATGGTCACAACAGGGGTAAATTATATTTGACTGTTTTTCTAAGGAAGTTTTAGGTAGCCCGTATTTCTACTCACTTTTCTTTTGAAATGACAAATCTTGGTAAATCTGTAACCCGTTTAGAATTTTTGACTGTTTCCAGTTGCTCACATCTGTTTTATCAAGGGAAACCCAGTGCTGAGTTGAATGATTATGTGATCTAGTCTGATATCTGTGAGCACCGGAAGTGACCTTTTCTGACTCTGGTTTTGATGACACAACTTTGTATGCCACCTTGCTGTCTGTTCCAGTAGGTGCCTCATGTTATCTCCTAGGCTTTTATTGAAAAACCTAAACTTAAGCCAAAGGGGTGCAGAGAATAGACAAGGACATTTCTCAGTACTACTTTAGAAGCACAAGATATGCAGGGCAGCAATCTGCACTCTTGTCTCGAAGCAGAAGGAGTAGTCTGGAGCCTAAGGGCTTTTGCAGGTTGGAACCTAAATGAATAATTCGGAGTGTCACTGGATGTGTTCATTTAACGTGAGTTCAGTGGAATATAATGAGGGAACATGGGGCATGTTTTATAAACCACTACCTGCTCATTCATTTACAGACCAGCTGTGGGAAGTCCCTCAAATACTCTCCATTGGTTGTCCCATTGTTCTGGCTACTTCTGAAACAGTGCTGGAAGCTGCCTTTCCTGAGTAGCCCTACACTGGTCATGACTGCCTCAAAGTCCTAAGCCACATAAAAACTTCTACGTTTGTAAGCTTTTTGACTCTGGGAGAGATCCTGAAGTTGTGTAGTGCCAGATGCAATGAATAAAGTTCATGAGAAGACATTGTGATATTTTTATAAACCTGGTTTCCCTTTGGATGCCAGTTGGCAATGGCACTCACTGTATTTCTGATCATACCTCATAAGGACATTCACAAAAGAAATGTTCTCAAATTGTGCAGAAAGTAGGAAGAATGATGGGATAAATGTGCTCAAAGTAAGGGAGATTGATGGTAATGTACCTTTTATGTAACAAACATTTTTATTAAAAACATACTGTAAATTTTGACTACTCCCTTCTTCAATATATTTCATTCTTACAGCCCGTGGAAAGTACAATCAGGTAATCATCATGTGCATTCAAAAGCAAACAAAATGCCACAGTGTAAAAATGTTCTAGCGAACCGACGATTTATAGAGTTAACCCCCACCCGTGATCACCCTCCCACAGCACATGTGTTTTTTCATTGCACATCAGGGGATTTGCTGATCAATTACAAGCAGCAAAGGGAAATGTACACCCACAACAGACTGGGTACAGTGTGGAGTGGGTGGTTTTGACACTAGAGATTAAAGCCAGGCCAAGGAATAGCAATGAAAAATGACCACAGAGCTAAAGTGTTTGATCAAGCAACAAATATCAAGCATGAAAAAAAATAGAGGTATAACAGGGTAATCATAAAATTGTAAGAAATATCAAAGGCTAACTTATTTTTGTGCTAGGAATGAATATATAGTTGTAATTATAATCTGTGTAGCAGTTAGCATTAGATAAAATAAATCCAGTTTCGTACTTTTCTATTACCAAAAACTACACTTAAATATTTGTATTATTTATGAAAAATAATTTAATTCCCATTTGAAAGAGATTCAGTTTTAAGTGACATTTTCCCCGACATGAATTATTCTCAGATAATAAGTACTTTCTGTATGAATTTTATTTTATAGAGGAAGAAATTCATGCTCTGAGGAGTTAAATTACTTTCATGAAGTCACATCATTTTCTAGCTGTTAATTTGAGAGAATTGTTTCCAGCTTTTGGTGCCAAGACCAGGTTTCTTTCCACCATATGTCAGCTATTTTTAAATGTTCTTTCACTGTGTTTCCTCTCCATTATCATTTCAGTTTGACCTCTATCACTTTCTCTCTCCCAGCAAAAGTCACTATTCCAAGAACATTTCCTCTAGATTTCTGCTCTTTGGAGCCCCTAACAGAATAATCACTGTAGAGAGAGTGGCTTTGTTGCTATTTCAACCTAAGGCATGGAAGTCCAGGTGGTATCTGATCACTGCTATGGGAAGTGTCAGGTTTTCATGTAGTGTCTGCATTTACTGTGGCTTAATTTTTTATACATTACTTGAGGATTTGTGAGTTTCTAATTTGAAAGATACTTTACTTCACAATTCAACCTAACCAAAATATATTTGACTTGAAAAGAGCACTTATTAAAAGGTATCAATTTCCCCACAGAAACATCAGGCCTGTTAGTCTTCCCTCACATACTCTTTATATGCCTTTATTGATACTATGTTTCACTGAACCTTAATATACACTAGTTAAAAAAAAAAAGCAAGATGCTTCAAGATATATTTTTGTATTATATGTTGCTTGCTTTTAAGAAATATTCTCAGTAATAGTAGTAATTCTTATCTTTGTGTTTGGATAGCAAAAGGTAGAAATATCATGGTGCCAAGGTGTGATTGTTTAAGGAAATGATCCCCACTGAATTCATTAGATTTCTTCCATCTCTGTATCCACAAGAAAATTTCTGTCACTTCAGTATAAATAATTAAAATAACTATAGAGTATTGAACATCAACAGGCCATCAATTTAAAAACAAGCTTGAAGTAAATTGGTAACAATGAAACAGAACCTCTGCTGTGGTAAAATGACACCTGACTGTCAGTATTCTTTCAAAGATAGGTAGAAAATAATGCCTTTTAATGGGATTAAAACAATGTCATTTTTTTGTCTGTGAGAATAATAATAAAAATAAAATCAGTGTTCTGACATCACACAAATGACTTAAATGTCCCGCACTTTACTTTGTTATTCAACAATGTGGAAAATAGTTTAATTTTTCTTCAGAGTTACTCTAGCCCTTAAATGAGTCACCTTGTTTAAGAATATCAAGCAGGGGCTGGGGATTTAGCTAAGTGGTTCTGGTGCTTGCCTTGCAAGCACAAGATCCTGAATTAGATCCTCTGTAACCACATACCACAATGCTGGGTATGGTGACTCATGACAACCAGCAATCAGTACCACATACCGAGTGCCAGGTGTGGTGGCTCACCCCTGTAATCCCAGCACTGGGGGAGCAGAGGCAAGAGGATTTCTGTGAGTTCGAGGCTCACCTGGGCTACATAGTGAGCTCAGGGCCAGCCTGAACTACAAAGTGAGACTCTGTCTCAAAAAAAGATCAAGTGAATATAAAGTCTATGAAATATTTTTTAGCTTGTGGTAGCAACTCATTAAATGCTATTTGTATTACCATACATTTTCAAATAATATAATATCATACAGATATTTTTAAACGTATTAATTAAATGAATATTTAGTTAGTAGTTAATGTGCATTAACTTCCATGTTAAGAACAATAACCCAAACCTAGGGGAATTTAAAATCCAGTGACTAAAACATGCTAGTTTTTCAATGGAGAATTAGTTGACCACCAAATCTATCATGAGATTATGGTGGGCAATGAGATTTAGTCATATAATACCGTGACTTGCTTGTCACTAAACCTGAGCACCTCTGATAATTGTTCTTGTTTAGAGCTTTAAGTAAATTATATGAAATCCTATCTGACTTTCAACTTCTCTTAGGATATAAATGTAGAATGTTTGACATCGGCTAACAGATTGACTTTGAGTAGCTTTAATAGCGCTTTCTCCAAGCTCTTTTGTGCCTCAGTCCTTGTCGTCCTGCCACAGTAGCCTGAGGAGGTTGTCAGACATCCGGGCCCTTCATATCCCACGACCTCTCCTCATTGTCCTTCTTGTCTGGGGCACATTCCCTGCACATCCCATCTGGCTATCTGCCCTTCACTCCATCAAACTTCTGTTTTAGTTCAGTCTGGAGAGAATGATCTTTGATTCCTTTGGATGTGAACTCCTCCTTCTTACATGCTCTCATAATTCCTTCTGCTCTTTCCTTAACATTTATCACAAATTCTGAGAAATAATCAACTTTATAACAGTAAGGAAAGTGTGTCCTGTTCACCCCATATTCACTGAGAAGTGGAAAGAGAGAGAGAAGAGGGAGACAGAGAGGAAGAGAGGAGGGGGAGAGGGAGGGGAAAGGTTGATGGCAGTGAACAGCTCACCACTCACTTCTGCGCTGTGCCTCGGTGTCCAGCCTGGTCCTAAGATGATGAGGTGCCCTCTGGCTCTCCTGGGCTTCCTGTTACCCAGCTGTCTTTTGTCATGGAAGGGAATAGAAGACCTGGAATGTGTGTGTTTGTTTGTTTTTTAACATCTTTGTTCCTACACACAGGCCAACAATATTTTCTTATGCTCAGTCAAGGAATAAATTGATCTTCACTCTTTGGGAAAATTGACTGTGTTGAATTAATTGAGGAAAATTCTTTGACTCTCATGGTGGAAGTTTTTGCTTTGGAATTCTTTAGAGTAATGTGGGTAATTTGTAATATTTACTTTACTTGCTAATTTAGAACCTAACAGAAAAAAGTTACAACCTTCTCTATTTTGTTTGATATTTTTAATCCTGGCCTAAAATAATGTGGTCTGTGAGGTCAGAAAATATATCTGGCAATTTTACTACTCTACCCAGCACATACCAAGATACCTTTATCATACCAGAGCTTCATAAAAAGTGTATGTTAAATGGATGACTATTTTACTAGTGTTTACAGGATCACTGTATTTGATAAGACTACCAAGTTTGTGTATATAAAATGTACCAATAAAGAATTCAATTTTAAAATAAAGAAAACACATAGGCCAGGCATATTGGTGGATAGCTGTAATCCCAGAACTTGGGAGGCTGAGGCAGGAAGATCACTATAAGTTCAAAGCTAGCTTGGGATACATAGTGAGATCAAGGCCAGCCTGAACTACATAGCATGACCCTGTCTCAAAATAAAAAAGAAAGAGAAAAAAAAGAAGACAGATAGAATTTCAGCTCTTTTAAAGCATTACGAAGATGTCTATAACCTGTGTTTCTGTAGAAATTTAAAATGACAGAAAACTAGAAATGGGACAGGACAGAGTTCAGCAAATTACAGTGAAGACTTATTTACGTAAGCCACCATGCTGTCCTTCAATTCCCATTCCAAGCCCAAATCTAACTGAAAAGCTGATGCCTCGCTTATCATTTTAGGTCGAATGAGCCGGACTCGATTTATCATTATGCCAGCCCAAGGAGAAGGACGGCCCTGCCCCACAGAGCTTATCCAGCAGAAGACCTGCCCAGTGACCCCCTGCTACAGCTGGGTCCTTGGAAACTGGTCTGCATGTAAATTGGAGGTAGGTCATGGAATGACACTTTAAGGAACTGCTTCTTAATGTGTCCACAGCACTTGTGCAGTCAAACGCTCTGATAGGGTGAGTTCGCAGCACTGATTAGCTGGCATAATGTATTTTTACAATGCAGTGGAGAACATGGAAAAGTACTACCAAGTGACAAGCAAATGCAGAGTGAAATGGCTAAAATAAATCAATAATCAATCATTCAATAGATACTCGGTGTAATAAGCTGGGTTGTGGGCTTATGAATCTTTTTGGCATCCTCAAGAATTCCCTTACTATCTTGGCTTGTTGGGAATATCAAAGTAGTAGTTAATTAGGCAAAACTCTGATGCCATGGGCTCACTCACCTTGCTGTAGAATGTATTTCTTCAAGGGATGCTTTTAGGTTAGGACAGAATCTTACATGTGGGCAGGAAAACAAAAGTGTATGAAAGTTATATTTTAACATGATTGCATGGCCAAGGTTACTACATTTTCCTCAATGATTACTTTTTTATTGGCCTGAAATATAAATGTCTGGCAACATCATAATATATCATGTACTCAGAGCTTTTGCTAAATCAGCAAGTATGCTCTCCTGCGTGTCCTCTTTGGCTTTGTACTTAAGCAATAGTGCTTTGGTTTTTCCCCATCTTATTTTACTAGTTCACCCTTCAGTTCATATTCTGAGGCATATATTAGTTAGATAACAAATAATTTTGACAGTGTGTTAGGAAGTCGGCAAAGTGTTCTCATAGCAGTATTTGGTGCTCATGCCAGGATGGCAATGTCATGCAGCAGTTTTGTCTTGCAGAAGTTAAATGCCCGTATATTTTAATAGATCCCAGAGGAGCATAAATGTGCAGTAAGCCTGATCACTGTCCTTTTCATGTAAAATAAGCTAACCATGCTAATTAAGTAATTCAGAAGTAAACTAAAAGCTTTGCATATTAATGTTTTTTGTTTTGCTAGTTAAAAATCTTTCTCCTAGTCTTCAGCAATTTTTAAATGCTGAGAATTACTTATAATTAAGGATATAGAAAGAGTTGTTTTCCTTATAATTATGATAACTTTGACAGTGCTGAACATAAGCTCAAGAAATTCAGGGAGACATTTGTTCCAAAGAAAGGGGATGGATGGTGTTACGAGAAAGAGAGGCAGAGCACAGGGCACGGAGGCGGGAAGAGCCGAGCACAGAGGATTGACAGCATCCGCGCTCTGCCCCCCTCACACACATAACCACTTCTGTGTCTTCCTTGTTCTTTCGCACTTTTCCTCTTATCTTCTCAGGTGTCACATGCCTGCTTTGATAGACAAGTCTGCCAACCTGTCTCATAGGAAAATGGTAAAAGTAAGAGTTTGCTGCCACATGTAGAGTTTCTTCCAGCCTCTTAGGGAGAGAGTGATGAGTTGTGACCCTTCTCTGATGGGTGCTGGCGATGGGGGGAGGGTTGTGGCATCTGTCAGAGAAACCCAGTGTTGGCGGCCTCAGAGCTGCCTCAGATTCTAGATGGCACTCATTCCACTCACTGACCCAGTCAGGAAGAAACTGTGGGTGTGGACGTACTCCAAGCAAATTCTCAAAAAGAAAAAAAAAAAAAAAAAAGTTTGTCATTCATTGTTCAGGGTAGCTGCCTACCTAAACAGGCTCAGTCATTTATTTTTTTTCAGGAATCTGAAATGGACTATTCACGGGTGCTGTGATGAGAAATCCTTGGCTGGCACATTTTTCCATTCTGAGAATGAAGTCAGTCACTCAGAATCAAGGACACAAAGAGGACTGCTTTGGGGAGCAGAGGCAAAAGAGAAAGGGCATCAGGGCAATATTTGAGCTTATTATTCCAGAGTTCCACATGCACTGATACTCTCCCAAAGCCTAACTTTTAATTATTTGTGGGATAAATAACAGCATCTTTCCAGTGAATTGTCTTTTTTCACTTTACATGTAAACTGAGTTTTTGCCATTACTGATCAGCATACACATGAGCCTCTCTCCAGCTGTTTTTCTGCTTCCCCTTGTCCTGGCATGTCCTAACCTGCTGGAAGCTCATTCACTGAGGTGGCAATGACATGTCCACGGCTGCATGCTGTCATGACTTACCAAACTATACATGAGGCTTACAGGACTCAGTGAGATGTGCCAATTCCACCACTGTCTTTTATAGAAAGATGTTAATAGAAGGAAGTATTTATCCTCAGTCATCACTGTTTTATTGTTTTGCAACTCTTTCTCCCCCAGTTCTTCAGCTGCTGAAATGTGTACATGCAGATGTTGATGAATTTACCTAGGGAGCACAGAATGAGGATGAGCAGCCCTAATTTTGGTCATGGTTTTGGCAATTTCAAGCGCTGCATTTTTGGCCAACTTTCTACACTCTCCAATCATCTGTTTTCTTATCTACTTCATGAGAATAGCAATAGATTGATTCTAGGACCCCTCACAACAGAAATTAACATCTGCAGAAGCTTAAGCTCATCATATCAAGTGGTATAATATTTGCATATAACCTATTCACAGCCTTTTATAATCTTTAAATCATTTCTAGGTTACTTATAATAGCAAATATAAGTCCTACATTAATATTTATTATATCTTATTTTATAAGGAAAAATGACAAGGAAAAATATGTACACATTCAGTAAACATTCAACTAAAAAATAGTTTTTACCTTTTACCTGGCTGAGTCCCCAGCTGTGGAATCCACATGGACCCCTCAAATATGAAAGATCAACTATCCCTATTTTGCTGGGCTTTAGAGGGGCCTAAATAAATTGGATAAAGTACTTGCCATGGTACATAACATAAATTAAGACCTCAATAAATTGTAGTTGTTATTATAATTCTGATTAAAACTATGATTATGTTTACTAGCACCATCTGCCTATCCACATTTGATGGCAAGAGCGATTCAGTGTACACAAAACCCTATTAGTGACCTTGGCAGTGGATAGTCAGTGAGCGAATCCTGCCTGTTGACCATTTTGCTCTAAGAAGACCAAGTTTATTTTTAGGCCCCAGTGTGTAAAGTCTTGGTAATGTGGGTGAATGGATGCTTGTTTTGTGAATGAAATTAATCATTCTTGTCCTGATTTATCTTCATATAGTGACTGTTGTCAAAGATATAAGAGATTAAGGTTGAAGATGGGCTCATCCCTAGATACATCCTAGAAGCCTTTTGCTGTTTGTCTTGGTTTAGGAAGTGATCCCTGCTGTAGGCTTGTTTCCTGTCACTTCTTTACACTTGCCTCATGGACTGTCAGAGCTCTCATCTTTCCATCTTCTCTCACTGGAAGTCCTGGGTACTAAGACTTTCAGATTCCGCTTTTGCTGAAATGTCTTTAAAGTCTTCTTTCTAATGCCGTGTAACAAACATATCCCTAGAAAATCTGAATTGGAGCTGTGATCTTGGTGGTGAGAAATGAATTAAGCCTTCCTCTCAAATAAAAAATTTAGTTCATACTCTTATTTTCCATTTGAGGAAGTAAACATTCACTACAACATTGTTTTCAGTGTTTTCCCCAAATTCATGTATGATTTGGAGAAGGTCAAGTGGTAGAAAAAGTCTGAAGAATGTGAAGCACATAAATTTGGAACATTATTTCCTGAAGTGAATTTGGTATGTAAGTCTCCTCTCATCTTCAAAAACTATACTTAATTTTAAAGTTATGGCCCTGTTTTTATAATTTCACAAAATCATAAAAGCAATTATTAGATACTGATAAATCGAGTATAAGAATTGTCATTTGCTATAGCCTGAAAGTTTGGGTCTCCCCACAACTCTATGTTGAAATTTAACCTCAAATGAAATGGGATTAGGTGATGGTACCTCTGAGGAGGATGGTTGTAAGAGTTGTACCCTCACACATGGAACTAACACCATTGTCAAAGGGGTTTCAAGGAGATCATCTCCCCTTCTGCCTTGTGTGGACATGTAGAAATCTCTATTTATGAGGGCCAGTCCCTCACCAGATATCATGTCTGCCAGCATGGGATCCAGGACTTCCTAGCTTCCCTAATTATAAGGAATAAGTTTCTGTTCTTTATAAGTTACCTAGTCTAAGGTATTTTCTTACTGGAACTTAAACAGACTAACATCTGTTTTATATGAAACAATTGAGTTCTGTCAAAACATCTCTAAATCAGGAAATAATGTTCTAAATTTATGTGCTTCACATTCTTCAGACTTTTTCTACCACTTGGCCTTCTCCAAACCATACGTTTCTTTTTTTGCCAGTACCACACCCCCTCATACATATTGGGATGTGTTCCAAGACTCTAAATGGATGCCTGAAATCATAGAAAGAGAATACCAAACCCTCATATACTATTTATATACCTAAATGGCTAAAATAAAATTTCTAAATTAGGTACAATAAGTGATTAGGGCTGCAGATTTAGCTCAGTGCTGCCAGTGCCTGCCGTGCAAGCCCAAGATCCCTAGTAACCACATACAACAATGCTGGGCGTGGCTCACACCTGTCAGCAATCAGTACTGTATAACACAGTACCAGGTGTGGTGTCTCACTCCTGTAATCCTAGCAAGAGGGAGGCAGAGGCAGGAGGATTGCTGAGTTTGAATCTGAGCTCAGGGCCAGCCTGAACTACAAAAGTGAGACCCTGTCTCAAAAAAACTTAAAAAAAAAAGATTAACTATAGCAAATAATAAAATTAAAGAAGTATAAAAGTATAGTGCAGGGCTGGGGATTTAGCTCAGTGGTTCTGGCGCTTGCCTTGCAAATGCAAGATCCTGGGTTCCATCCCTGGTAACCACATACAACAATGCTGGGAATGGAGACTCATGTCCACCAACAATCAGTACTACATACCACAGTGCCAGGCATGGTGGTTCACGCCTGTAATCCCAGCACTTGGGAGGCAGAGGCAGGAAGATAGCTGAGTTCGAGGTTGAGCTCAAGGCCAGCCTGAACTACAAAAGAGAGTCCCTGTCAAAAAAACAAAATAAAACAAAACTGCAAAAAATTCCAAAATCACCAATCTTGTGCTTTTAATCACATAAGTAAATCTGAGTAACTGGAACAAAAATATTCCAATAGAATGACAATTGTTCTGGTAATCAAGATGCCTGCTAAGTGACCTGACACATGGGTGGTGTACACAGCTTAGATACACCATCAAACTGATGATTTCTATCCAGGGTGGAGTGGAACAGGATGGTAACAAATTTCATCCTGCTGCTCAGAGTAGCACACAATTTAAAATATGTCGTTTATTTCTAGATTTTCTCAGTTAGTCTTTTTCAGCCCTGGCTAAGTGAGAAAAAGTGATACCTTAAATAGGGAAAGAAGGAGTGGGGGTGGCCACTGCCTGTCTTTAATCACTACTTTCTTCTTTTTGAAATTTTCTCAACAACCACTCTGTGTCATCCTTCTCCAGGAGACGACAGCAGCTTCTTGCCTGTATCACTAGCATGGTGTTGCTATGCTATCCAACCAGGCTGTGGCCTCTGCCGAGGCAATGCCATCTCCAAAGCACAGGAAATGCGATGTCTACTTCCTGCTGGGGGAGGGATGAGAGGAGATGAAACCCAGATTCCCACTGCAGACTGTCTGTTGTCTTCTCTTTAAGGGCTCCCTCTCTCTGTCTCTGTCTCCTTCTGTCTCTCTGTCTGTCTGTCTGTCTGTCTGTCTCTCTCTCTCTCTCACACACACACACACGCACACACACACACACACACACACACACACACACACTCCAGCAGCATCAGTAGTTATAAAGGCACAAGCTTTCCAGTAACTTCTGGATTTGCTAGATGCTGAGAAGCACAACTTGGAAATATAAGGGTTCATACTAGAATAAACTTTGATCACTGAGAACTGAGTCCTGGGAGTTTCTGGCATTTAAATGCCTCCCTCTGCCTCTCATGGACAGTACTGAGAAGTGATGAAACTTGGCCTCTCTGGAAGACCATGTAGCAAAGGGCAACAAAGCTTATGTACGCTAACCTGTGATGGGGCCATGGCGGCAAACTCCTTTCTGTCTGTAATGAACCTTTGTGCTCTTGCTTTCCTATATCAGCTCTTGACTCTCATCCCGCCAGCCTGGGATCACATCTCCTTAGCGCAAAAGCTTTGCCTTGGGTTCTGTGTTCTAGGTGCCTGTGTGAAAATAGCGACATCAGCTGAAATTATCAAATATCTAAGGAACTTCTTTCTGAAGTATAAGCCCCTGAGAGTATATTGCTGGTTAAAACTGAGGCATCTAGTATCTTCCACAACCTGTATAGTAGGACACTTTACATCAGCCAAATGGTTGGGCCAGTTAATCATTAATAGCCTTTCAATTCTAAGCTTCTATTTCTGTGAAACATTGCGCAGAACTTTTCTACTTGCCGAGAATATCTGAGTAAGATTGGTATGAAATATCCTCAGATACCCTGAAGGATATTATTCAGCACAAAAAGCATACTGGGAAAATAACATTTTCATAGTAGTAGAGAAAATGTTTTACTGGAAACTTAATCTATATAATCTATACACAAGAAACTTAATCTGTATATGAGAAAGCAATGAACTCTACCAAAAAAAAGTCACAAAAAATACAAAACAAATTTTTTTCCTAAAGCTGTACATGTTCTCTTTGGATGTGATTATGGCATAAGCTATTCTATCACCTACAGTTAGAAAAACTATATGTTGTTTTTCTTGTTTAGTCAATTCTAGGCAAATTCCAAAAGGAATGATCATATTCTGAGTACACAAGTCCCTGCCATCAATTTGCATTTCTGCTTCAGTTTCCACATCAACTCTGAATTATTCTCAGTGATGCTTTAATGTTAACAACTGAGAGTTAACTTTGAGAGGAAAAAGCTACTCAAATCTGGAAATGAGATTTTCTTGGGAAAAAAGGTGGCAGGATCCAAAACTTTGAGATGCTACTAATTTGGGTAATATCAAGAATATTCTTTCTTCCCACAGGGTGGAGACTGTGGAGAAGGGGTCCAGGTGCGAAGCCCATCCTGCATGGTCCATAATGGTTCCCTCTCCCACACTGCTGTCCCTGCAGAAGACGCCCTGTGCGGAGAGATGCCCTTTCCAGACAGCGTCTTGAAGCAGTTCTGCTCTGTGCCTTGCCCAGGTATGCAATGAGTACTCTCCACGGAGACTTTGTATTTACTTATTTACTTATGGTATTTTCTTGTTGCCTAAGGAGCTGTGTCTCATCAACAGTGAATATTTTAATTGACTCATTCAATTTGAATTGGGATAGTGGTTACCAAGTTACTATATACTACTGGTTCAATAGAGGTAAACTAGGCCAAAGGAAGTAAAGCAGTGGATTTGGAAATTGAGGTTAGCACCTTTGACCCATGGTTTCTTCATCTAGGTAACTACTTGAGCCCACAGTGCACAGCATATTGATTAGTGCTCAGAGAATATAAACTCAGTCCACAATGGCTAAATCTTAGGTGTTGGCATCATGGGAATCAGTAATGCTGAATTTATAAAGGTACTCTTCAACAGTTTAGTTCTATAGAAATGAGGGCATCATTATTAGTTATAAAATGTGCTCATTTTAACCCCAGTAACACAATTTAGTTTGTATAGAATACATTTAAGATGATTTAATATATGCTATGATACACCTGAACATGTAATATATACACACATGTACAATATATGTACCATTGTGTCTAAATATATACAAAGTTTTCAAATAAATGTTTTATATGTATAATACTGTCTGGAAATACATATATATTTATAATTTTAATTAAATGTCCTTTTAGTCTAATAGTATTTTATTTCAGTGACTGACTTTCTCTTCTTTGTATGGTTTCTGGGAATACCCATTTTACTTTATGCTGATCTTTGAAAACTAAGTTACTGTCATCTTTACCATGCCTGTGTAAAGATTTTATTATAAGACACACAGTATTCTCTGGCTATGACTATTACAACTTCAAGAAAAGTAATGGCAGTCTAATTTTTGATATGTTATTGCTAAACTAAACTATAACTTTATCATTCTTAGTACTTTCTAATCAGAGAATTGGTCAAAATAGAATATACACTATCTGGGACCCAACCACATCACTGTACATTCTGTCCCAGGCCTCTGTGTGGGCCCTGTCTGCGCAAATCCAGCTGGGCTCCAGTTTTCATGCTGTTCTCCCCACCTTGTGCTGTCTGTCTGGCCAGGAGACTGCCACTTAACTGCATGGTCAGAGTGGAGTGCATGTGAATTAACCTGCGTCGATGGAAGAAGCTTCGATACTACAGGTCGTCAATCTAGGTCAAGAACATTTATAATTCAGTCTTTTGAGAACCAAGACAGCTGCCCCCAACAAGTTCTAGAGACACGCCCTTGTACAGGTACCAGGAGGATTTTTTGTTCTTTAGCCTTCATTGATATGCTTATTCTAAGTGAAGTTTAGTAGAACTGCTAATATTATATTTACTTGCAGGAGGCAAGTGTTATCACTACACGTGGAAAGCAAGTCTTTGGAACAATAATGAACGAACTGTCTGGTGCCAACGTTCAGATGGCGTTAATGTCACAGGTATTCCTTCCTAAGACTTGTATGGGTACTTGAAAAATGTCTGTGTTGTGCTGTGTATGTGAAACACTAGCAAGAGTTGACCCAGCAGGTGACTGAGATGATTGTCACAGCAGTTTCTTTAGACTTCTCTGTCTTCCAAACATCGTACATTTCTATTTGAAGACTCATAAAATATTTAATTTTCTAAAATGAGCTGAAACATAATAAAATTCCTTAAACTTCATGCTGTGACAAAAACTAAAAAGGATAGATTTAGTTTCATGCAATCGTCTTAAAATTTTCAGTCATTCTCTTTAAAAATTTTTTAATTAAAATTTTTGAAGACATTTTAACATTTATTTCTATAATTCTGTGCTATTATATCCTATGACAAATGTGGACAAACTGAAATTAAAAGTTAATAAAGATAAAAATTTAAATGAAAATATTTTAAATTAAAATTGTGTACTATAAATCATAGATACTTGTACTTACCCACTAGAAAGTTAGTTTTTAAATATTTTTCTGATTAGGGTAATTAACATCTAAAAATAGTCTAATGGAAGAGTTACTCTTTTATAGCCATAGATACAGTGTGATTGTACAAATGGATTTCTCAGTCATCTTAAGGATTTTTTTATGTTTTCTTGTCAGAGAAAATTTAACTGACCATGATTCTACTTGATACTACAGCTGACAGCTTTCCCAGGGAGGGCTAGGATAATCACTGCAGAAATGGAAGAATTGCCAGTGCTTCCTTTCCTTGTTTACGTGTCCTTGCATTCTTGGTATTCTTTTTAATCCTTGTTTTAGGTAATCATTGATTTGATTTGATTTTGATTTTTTATTTTGGGGATACTGGGGATTGCACTCCCATGTGTACTTACCAGGCACAGTGCCACTTAGCTGCATCCCTGGCCTAGATAATTTATTTAAAACTACTTTTTGCTTCATAAATTGTTAAAATTTAATCGATTGTGAGTCTACCTATCCAGAGACATACAAAGACTCATACTATATGATGTTCTGGATGTACATACTGGGGAATATTATATAATCCCATCTTTTCATGAAGGTCTTATTATGTAGTGCCCAGCACAGAGCATCTGATAAATAATTCCAGGTCACTTGTATCATCTGTTAGTTATCATTGAAATTTAATTTTATTGTTAAAATTTTTAAAAATATCTCATAATTTATGTAAGTTCCAAAATTATCCCAATTCTAAGCAGTCTTCTAGGGTAATCTGTGTAAGAACGTACTAGTATATAAGATGGAAGCCCACTCCCTAAACACACTAAGAGCATCCAGCTTTGACAATGTTATTGTCAATAGCATTCAAATGATTAATTTATGCTTGTGTGCCAATTCTGGATTTTAGGTTTTTAAAAAATTTGGTGTGGATTATTTATTTTATTTTTCAAGTAATAGACTTTAGCTACTTCATTCCTAGGAAAAATATAGGTCTGACTATTCTCTATACCACCTTGGGTCTAAAACTTTTTGCTCACTACACAATGATAAACTGTAATTACATGACAATTATAGTAAAATAAGGCTAAAACCTGTAACTATTACATAAGTGCAATATAAACACTGTCTTTTAAAGATTAATACTCAGTCTAATTGTCTTCAAATTTTTTTCCATATCTTGTTCACTACTTTGAATCTAAGAAGACAAAATCAATATATGGATGATTTTCAGATGAGATATTCATTTTCTTAAAGCTATTTACTGATCACCTGCAAGTCTTATATCTAATACCTGATTATTCCTCCCAAAGTTTATGTGTTTGCTTTTTTAAAAGCTATATAGGGGAATCTGCATATGACTGTATATGCATTTTATGCATGGTTCACATGTGAAAATGTTACTGGAGTGGGTGCTGTGGGTAGCCCTTGATTTAATTCTCATTCTTTCAGCATTTCATTGTTGTAATCAGCCTAGTTTCTAGCTGGGTTGCTGGGGAACTGGAGAAATATATGCATAGAATGAGCCTTTCAAGCAGATGTGCTTTTCTGCTTGTGAACTTAAATTGAGATTTCTGTCAATTCTTCTGTTGAACCTGGCAGTCACAGATTTTGCCCTGCAGCATAACCATATGATAGAATCACAACGCCAATAAATATTGAGAAAAATACATCATAAACATTGTCAGTTAGAAGATTCTCCCTTTTAAACATGCGTATTGAAGCCTAAAGGTAATCGAGGTAAGAAGTCAAGAAGATAGGACTGGACACAGTGTTGCCATGGATTCAAAATAACAAGATTATAACAAAGTGTCTAGTGCCAGAGGGAGAAATTCTTAAAAAGTATTTATCATAGAGAAATCTGAATATGTTGGTGGGATTTCCTTTGTAGGAGGCTGCTCCCCCCGGGCACGCCCTGCTGCTATTCGGCAGTGTATTCCACCCTGCAGAAAACCTTTCTCGTACTGCACACAGGTGAGTTATGTGCTGGGCCCTCTGCTCGTGCTGTATTTGTGCAGCTGCACATTCGCAGCATACTGTCCTCCTGTCTGCTCAACACATGCAGCAGTTCTGTGTACCCATGGTACCATCTAGAGGCACTTGCTGGACTAATCACAGCTGCTAATTTCTGTGAAGTGCCATATATTTAGGAAAGCGGTCTGTTTACCATAAATCTGTTTATAAGTAACTTGCCTTTTATATACCTAATTTATATTACTTTTGTCTACCAATAACTCTTCTCAGTGGATTTGTATTCTATTCTTAGCCTTTCATACACCTGAATAACCAGGAAAGACAAAAATGCTATTCATATTTTATAAAATTATTTTGTAAAATTTATTACAGTATGATGATTATAGTAAAGGTAATTTTTTATTTCATTTTAAGCTGAATATATAAGGCTGAATATAGTAAGGCTGAGAAGATGTGTGTGCATGTGTGTTCATGTTAGAAAAAAGCTTCCCCTTCTATACCTCTTATCTGTAGTAGTTCATGAATTGATAGTGTGTAATATATTCTTAATCAATGCCACATGTAGTGTGCAATGCATATATAATTATTAAAAAGTATATCTCTTTAAGAAAGAAGTTTCTTCTTATTGTGGATTATTCTGAAAATGATTCCTTTAAAAATGATTCAAGCATCCAATCTTATTTTAGTGGCCTTTCGACTTCAAGATGAGTTAATTCTTTACCTTTGAAAAGGCAGTGAATAAACTTACAGAGGAAAATAGGAAGAAAAATGATGATGAGTTATAACTTAATTTGGGCTGATGGTGTTTGCAAATATGAGATGTGATCAAATTATACAATATATGTAAAGAAAAGAAATTTATTAAAATAAAAGACACGTCACTGTTGCTCTCTTTCAGAATACTCTCCCTCACTTCAAACGCTTACCTTATTGTTCTTTCAACTTCCTGAAGCCATTCTGGAAAATGTCTGTCAAGATTGTCTTTATGAGACATGATCAAAATATACAGTGCATGTTGTCATTAAGTGTGTCCAATGAAAGGCAGCCTTGAAAAAATGTGATAGTGTGTTCTTCTCTACCTCATTCCCTGGTTCTAGCACGGTGCCACTTCTGCTTCCTCCTCAAAGTGAGGATGATAGTGAAAGACAGACTTTCTTTGTTCAGTTTGGAACATTGAGGCAGCCACGATGACATAACAAAAGACACTCACAGAAGGCTTCTGGAGTTATTTAAAAATTGTTTAAAAAGGTTAGGTATGTTCAAAGTTGGGGAAGGGGTATTTTAAGGGGACTATATCAATATGTCTTTTGCTATAATAAGTTTTAAAAATTCCACTATTCATCTCATTGTTTATCACACCAAGTAGATGTTTGATTCATCAACTTCTGTGTTGCTAGAACACCATACTTACAAACACAACTTAGGATAGTTTGAATACAGCTCAGGATATGAGGATTTCTGGGCTCAATCAGCTGGCTCTGGGACAGAATTATCACGGTGTGAGGGCATAGCACACAGCTGCTTAGTTCATGGAAGCAAAGCTGATGAGCAGTTCTAGAGAAGAAGGAGAGAGAGATCAGACACAGACTCCAAGACCACGGCTCTCCAATTTATCCAGACTCACCTACATATGAGCTTCACCAATTCTGAGTGGATTCCAAAACCAATCAAGCTGACACGTCCCTGTAACTACTCCGTTCTACCTATTTTCACCTTTATGCCCAAACACATTTCTTTAAATCATACTTAATCCCCAAAGAAACACAATAGTAACTTTACAATTCCACCTACCATGATACGCATTACCCTACATAATAAACACTACCCTGCATACAACTAGAAATGTAATGATTCCTTCCTTTAAACAGTTCCAGGATTTTTTTAAAATTCCATATCCAAGTCTCTTCTGAGATTCAGGACAAATTCTTAGCTGTAAATCTCTGTAAAACTAAAAATATAATGTTGGAGATGATGGCACATGGCTGTAATCCAGGCCCTTAGGGAGACTGAGGCAAGAAGATGCCAAGTTCAATTTCCATTTGGAAATCTTTTGAGACTTTATGTCAAAAAAAAGAAAAAGAAAGAAAGAAAGAAAAAAGAGATGTAGATCAGTGTGAAAACCTTGAGTTCAATCCCCACTACTGCAAAAATTAAAACAAATTATATCACTGTAAGGTATGGTGGCACAGGGTACACATTTCCATTCCAAAAAGGAGGAATAAGGGCATTTAAGAAAAGCAAAAGTTCAGACCAAGACCCAGCAGAGCAAACATTAGGTCATATAGATCCAAATCCTGTACTCAGGGCAGACTGTGGTAAAATACGAGTTTCAAAATGATTGGGCAGCCCTAATCCTATAGTCTTGCCTCTCTTGGGTAGTTCTGCTTTTGGCATGCAGCTTTCCTTGGAAGATTTCCCACATTCCATCCAGATGTTTCCTTAGCATCAGTGACGTGCATAGGTCTGCTCTGGACCACTGTCATCACTCCCACAGCCTCACTCACTGCTCTCTCATATTCTCCTTCTCTGGCCTCCACTGCCTTCCTTTGAAAGCTATCGTGACGCTTCCCTCATCTCACCACTCTTGCATTCTGTATCCCAGTGAAAGCAACATTTCACAGATAATGCCAGAGTCTGGAGTCAGTGGGAGAAAAACCCAGGACATCTTGGACCACAGTGGCAGTATCCTCTCAATCCTTGGATATCTCAGCAGAGTATAATAACTAGTTCCCTAGAAGGCCTTTCTTAAGCAATGGTCACAGGGACTTTCTCACATGAAAGGCTGACATTTTTATACCCTTCAACCTCTGATGTGTGGGGTCCTCCTAATTTTTTTATCTTTATTAGTACATTATGAATACACATCATAATCACATTCAACATTGAGAGTTTGTACCAGAATATGACATGACTTGATTCTCATTTTTTCCCTTTCCCCACCCTGTAGCCCTCCACCCCCTATATACACAATCTTTATTTTCTTT
>PVIR01031668.1:0-19235 GCA_004026965.1 Petromus typicus
TAATCCCAGCACTCAGGAGGCAGAGGCAGGAGGATTGTTGTGAGTTCAAGGTTTGCCTGGGTTACATAGTAAGCTCAGGGCCAGCCTGAACTACAAAGTGAGACCCTGTCTCAAAAAAAAAAGTGTATGTGAGGCTGGAGATCTAGCTCAATGGTTCTGGCACCCACCTAGCAAGCTCACAATCCTGAGTTCAGTCCCCAGGTAACTGTATACCACAACGCGAGGCGTGTTGGTTCACGCCTGTTATCCCAGCACTCGGGAGGCAGAGGCAGGAGGATTTCCTTGAGTTCAAGGCTATCCCGGACTACAATGTGAGTTTATGTAAAAAAAAAAGTATATGTAGAGGGCCGGGGAGTTAGCTCAGTGGTTCCGGCGCCTGTCTCGCAAGCGCAAGAACCGGGGTTCGATTCCCCGGTAACCACATAACAATACTGGGTGTGGAGACTCACACCCGGCAGCAACCAGTACCACATACCACAGTGCCGGGCGTGGTGGCTCACGCCTGTAATCCCAGCACTCGGGAGGCAGAGGCAGGAGGATTGTGATGTGAGTTGGAGGCTGAGCTCAGGGCCAGCCTCAACCACAAAGCGAGACCCTGTCTCCAAAAAACCTAAAAAAAAAAAAAAAAAGTATATGTAGGCCTTGTAGGGGGTCATTGGACCTCTAACTCAGTGTTACAGGACTGGCTAGAATGCTCAAGGTCCCTGGGTTTAATCCTCAGCACTACAGGGTGGAAAATAAAGCTCTAGAAGTTGACCACTAAGTGGTAGCACATACCTGTAGTCCTAGCTTACTAAATAGGAAACTGCAGTAGGAGGATCACAAGTTCAAGTTCCCACTCTGAACTATATAGTGAGACAGCTTTTCAAAACAAAAAAAGTTGAAGCCATGCACAGTGATACAGGTTTGTAATCTCTGCTCTGAGAGGCCGAGGTAGGAAAATCAAAACTTTAAGTCCCATCTGGGCAATTTTATAATTTAGCAAGACCCTGTCTCAAAATAAAAAGGTCTAGAGATGCACTCTGTACAAATGATATAGGAGAAATAAAACTACCAACCTGCTATATGTCAGATATACCAAGTGTCCCTTCAAATAGAATGAATTCAAAGGACAAAGGAGGTTAAGAGTAGGAAAGGTGGGCCAGGGATTTAGCTCAGTGACTTCGGGTCTGCCTGGTAAGCACAAGGTCCAGAGTCTGATACCCAGTAACATACCACAATGCTGGGCATGATGGCTCAAGCCTGTAATCTCAGTACTGGGGAGGCAGAGGCAGGAAGATTGATGAGAGTTTGAGGCTAGTCTGGGCTACCTACTGAGTTCAGGGCCAATTTGAACTACAAAGGGAGACCCTGTCTTAAAAAAAAAAATTACAAGTATAGCCACTTAGTTAATACTGATCCAATAAGGAAGCTTGTAGCAATGGAATCTGGCTAACATCATTCACCTTAACTTATCTAAATGACTCCTAAACTAGGAAGGTTGAGGTGTTCAGCTCAACCTCTGTTATGTGATGCATATCTGTGTTTAACTGCCCAGGTGGAACCAATTACTGTATAGTCTCAAGTCTGATTATCCTTAAAGATTATCTGGCCTTTGTGACTTTGAGGCCTGATCTTCTTCAAATGTACCTCCAGCCACAATTCTGATACAGTATCTACATTTTACTGAATTCCTTGAGAGCCCAGTCCCTCTCTGACTATATATTTAATTTCTAATTTAGGTGTTGTTTTGTTTTTTTATTTTTGAGACAGGGTCTTGCTTTGTAGTTCAGGCTGCCCCTGAGCTCTGCCTCCAACTCACATCACAGCAATCCTCCTGCCTCTGCCTCCCGAGTGCTGGGATTACAGGTGTGAGCCACCACCCATCACACCCGGCACTGTGGTATGTGGTACTGATTGCTGCTGGGTGTACGTGGTTAGTGGTTACCGGGGGATCCAAAGCGGGTCCTAGCGCTAGCAAGACAGGCGCCAGAAGTACTGAGCTAAATCCCTGGTCTTAATTTAGGTGTCTTTAATAGTGTGTCACATGATGAAAGAACATAGAGAGGTGTGCTACCAATGCTGCTGGGAAGGAACTTGAGCAACTGTTATAGGAACAAAGGGGTGCTTACCATTCCTCTGGTTTTGTGGTATAACATGAGGTCAGCAAAGGTTGGTCAGGAGACCTGGCCTATAGATTGACACCGCCCAAGAACATGTGGGCTCACATTTACACACACTGAGTCATAAGAAAAGGCCAGGGAGGGGCCAGGTATTTAGCTCAGTGGTTCCAACGCCTGTCTTGCAAGTGCAAGGGCCCGGGTTCAATCCCCCAGTAACCACATACAATACTGGGTGTGGAGGCTCATGCTCGGCAGCAACCAGTACCACATACCACTATGCCGGGCATGGTGGCTCACGCCTATAATCCCAGCACTCGGGAGGCAGAGGCAGGAGGATTGCTGTGATGTGAGTTTGAGGCTGAGCTCAGGGCCAGCCTGAACTACAAAGTGAGACCCTGTCTCAAAAAACCTAAAAAAGAAAAAAAAAATGCTGAAGAGTGGCTGGGAGTGGTTGTATGTTCCAGTAATCCCAGTACTGTGGGAGGCTGAGGCAGGAACATTACAAATTTAAACTTTGGGATTAGGTGTGGTGGTGCAGGCCAGCCTGAACTATATATGAGACTGTTTTAGACCAAAAAAAGTTTGAGGAATTGCACTGAAAACACAGTAAGGAAGTCATCTGATTGACAGCTAATTGTGCAAGCAGTATCTGACCTAACTGTATTCAATTTAATGTTTTAAAAAACAAACAAAAATAGCATTTCTGCTAGAACAGCTAAAATAGAAGTTTTGAACCTAGTTGAGTAACACTTGGCCCCTCCCCTTCTCACAAGGTCTGTGACCTAAATGTGGCTGTTCCCAGAGCAAACAGTGGCTGCAGCCATTTTTACTAGGGCCAGGTCCTCATGCAGGCTGAATGTTATGTCTTTTTGATCATTATTTTTTTGTTTTTGTTTTGAGACAAGAGCTAGCTGTGAATATACCCCAGGCTATCCTTTAACCATGATCCTTGCTTCAGCTTTCTTAATGCTGGAATTACAGGCAGTATTACCATGCCCGACTTTACCAGTCCTTTTTTTTTTAGGTTTTTTTGAGACAGGGTCTCCCTTTGTGGTTCAGGCTGGCCCTGAGCTCAGCCTCAAACTCACATCACAGCAATCCTCCTGCCTCTGCCTCCCGAGTGCTGGGATTATAGGCGTGAGCCACCACGCCCGGCACTGTGGTATGTGGTACTGGTTGCTGCTGGGCGTGAGTCTCCATGCCCAGTATGGTAAGTGGTTTCTGAGGATCAAACCCCGGGTCCTTGCGTTTGCAAGACAGGCGCCAGAACCACTGAGCTAAATCCCCGGCCCTACCAGTCCTTTTAAAAGGTCTCTTTTTTTTTTTTCTTTTTTTAGGTTTTTTGAGACAGGGTCTCACTTTGTAGTTCAGGCTGGCCCTGAGCTCAGCTTCAAACTCACATCACAGCAACCTACCAGTCCTTTTAAATTGCTGATTCACAAAGCATAGAAGGAGCAGATCAGCCTCCAGGGACAGCTGTAAAACTGAGTGGTATAAATGTGTGTGTGAAATGTCCAGTTTCTTGGGAAATACTTAAATCCTAACTGTCTTGTAGAAAGGATAGCGACTCTTAGTTAAGGGACACAGGCAATTTTGAGGAGGAGTATTCCCCACCCGGGATCAGCAGTGCTGGGAGCTCAGAATTTCCCTTCCCTGACAGCCCAACACATAAAACTATGAGGAAAGAAGTGGGTAGGGAAGGATGAGTCAGCATACAGCCCGGGGGAGTGGTGGAGTCATTCTGGAAAGTCCCAGTCCTGGACTTCTTTTACACTGACCTGGTACAAGAAGGGGAGAGCTGGAGTGGAAGGCCCTGAGGAGCGTCCTAGGTCCCATCCTCCCAACCCAGTGCTCTGGAGGCATGCTCGGGGCAGACATTTTCACAAACTCCAGCTGATTCCTGGACACTGTGATTCAGTCCTTAGAACAGAACCTGCTACCTTCCACACCTGTGGCTATCTGACCTTCTTCTCTAGGACAGTGCTTGTTAAGGTGCAAATATGTGAGCAGAGCTTCTGGCCATTATTATTATTATTTTTTTTTTTTGCAATGCTGGAGGGACTGAACCCAAAACTTCTTACATGCGAGGCTTGTGCTCCACTACTGTGTTACATCTCCATTCGTTTTCATTTTTTACTTATTTTAGTTTTTTGAGACAGAGTCTCTCTTTGTAGTTCAGGCTGACCTTGAACTCACAATGTAGCCCAGGCTAGCTTGCTTGTGGCAATCTTCCTGCCCCTGCCTTCTGAGTGTTGGGATTATAGGTGAGAGCCACCTTGCCCAGCTTCATTTTCTTTCTTTCTTTTTTTTTTTTTTTTTTTTTTTTTTGAGACAGGGTCTCACTTTGTAGTTCAGGCTGGTCCTGAACTTAGCCTCAAACTCACAGCACAGCAATCCTCCTGCCTCTGCCTCCTGAGTGCTGGGATAGGCATGATCCACCACACCCAGCACTGTGGTATGTGGTACTGATTGCTGCTGGGGTGAGTCTCCACACCCAGTATTATACGTAGTTACCCGGGTATTGAACCCCGGTCCTTGTGCTTGCAAGCTCTGGAACCACTGAGCTAAATCCCCGGCCCTTCATTTTCATTTTTTAACACAAGATCTCACTAAATTGCCCAAGTTGGATTTGAACTCACAATCCTCTTGGATCAGTGTCCTGGAATGCTAGGATTACATATATGTGCCAAGATATTCTGCATTCTTTATGAAATGTCTTTTTTTTATTTTGAGACAAGGTCTCGCTTTGTAGTTCAGGCTGGCTCTGAACTTACTATATAGTCCAGGCCAGCCTCAAACTCACAGCCCTCCCCCTGCCTCTGCCTTCCTAGTGCTAGGATTACAGGTGTGAGCCACCATACCTGGCATTGTGGTACGTGGTTACTGGGGATCAAACTCAGGACCATGCACCTGCCTGGCAGACATCAGAACCACTGAACTAAATTCCCGGCCCAAAGTGTCCCTTCTTTCAGATCCTTGATTCCATCCATGCTGGTTTCTCACTTTTCTGCCCCTGACCCAGGTTTGTGAATCCATACGCCTTAGGACTAACCTTCTTGATTTTTTTCTGCTCCCATTCCTCAAATGATCTCTTCATCTCCAGTAATTATACAGTTCTTTTAGCCAGAGTTTTGCCTTTAAATATTGTACTTCTCTCTTTTTTTTTTTTTTGTCTCATTCAGGTTGGCCTTGAACTCAAGAGTACACTTGAATTTACAGCCATCTTCCTGCCTCAGCCTCCCATGTGCTGGGATTACAGGTATAACAATGCCCAGCTCTAAGTACTTCTGAGCCTCTTGTTAACACATATCCCAGGTAGCACCCTCTGAATGTCTCATGTAAAACATCTTTTACATATAATTTTTTTTTAATGATACAAAAGACTAAACCCAGGGCCTTTTCACTGTGCTACATCCTCAATCTTTTATTTACTTTTTTGGTATGGGGGATTGGACTCCTGACCTTGTGTTTGTGAGGCAGGCAATGGAACCAGAGCTAAATCCCCAGCCTCTTCTTTTTTTCTTTCAAAACAGTGTCTCACTAATCTCTAAATTGTCAGGCCAGGCTCAAACTTGAGTTCCTTCTGCCTCACCCTCCCAGAGTGCTGGGTTTTGCAGATGTGTATCACCACACCCAATCCATTTAACACATCTGCTTTCCACAAAACCTGCATGTCCTTGTGGTACTCTTTGACTAATACCACTTTCTTGGGTATTTCCATGGTATAGAATGCATGCTTAGCATGTAAAGGCTTTGTTCAGTCTCCTGCACCAAATGTCATCTTTGTGTCTCAGACCCTCATACACTATACCTCTCGCCTTTCCGCCCAGCACCAGCTATTTCCTTAATTTCAGTTCCTGTTTTCAGTTTACTGTCACTTTCTTCAGGAGATGATCATGATTCTATTTGCCAAGCACTCTGTACTATGTTACAGAACATGCTTTTTTAGTTATTACATATTGTTGTTCCTTTGCCTTCCTGAGGTACCCAGGAGAGCACATGTCACGGGACCGAATAATGATTATTGTGGCAAGTCAGTGTGAGCATGGCCTAATCCCAGCATTGTGAATAGCTGAGGTGGAAGGGAGCCAGTTCAAGCCAAGCCTCAGCAATTCCATGATTTAGCAAGATCCTGTCTCAAAATGAAAAATTTAAATTTCAGTGGGAGGCCAGGTGTGGCGGTATATGATTGTACTCCTCGCATTTGGGAAGCTGAGGCTGAATCGCTGCAAGTTTGAGGCCAGCCTCAGCTCCACAGTGCATTCAAGCCCAGCTTGAATTATACAGCAAGACCGTCTCAAAAAACTAAAAACCAAAAAAAACTCACCCAAATAAATACAATTTTAAAAAACTCCATGAGAAGGCCCTGGATAAAATTCCCACTACCAAAAAGCGGGGAAAAAAAAATCTCCCAAAACCTGAGAGACCTGGTATGCCAGAGGGAGCTAAGTTCTGGAGCAAAGAACCAGACCAGGTGCTGAGAATCCTTGGAAACTCAAGGGCAGACAGTAGGGGTCATAGCAAAATCTCCCTGCTGAGGGACAGTGGCAAAGTTCTTAAAGAATTGGTTCAGACATAGGGTCTTGCGTCACCAATTTGGGGAGAGCTCCTGGGACCTCAGAACTTCTGGCCCACACTGATGCTACTTAGATGTCTCTGGGTCTTGACTAAGTACAAGCTGTGCCCAGGTCCTTTGGAGGTGCCCTGCATATCACAGGACTGGCTCTGGTCTGTCTTGAGAGATTACTGGCAGCAAGGTTAACAGATGAAGGGGTGACACCTGAGTGGCAGCAGCTGGCAACTGAGATATGACTATCTCAGGGGTCTGGGTAACGGACAGAAATGCCAGTTACAGTGTACATGGTATTAATTCTGAACACAAGTGGCAGCAATTGGCAAGGACTTTTTCAGAGCAGATAAAAACACCTGGCAGCAATATGGAAAGACATAGCAAGGTAATGGAAACTTATAATACCGGATGAGTTTCCAGTTGTGTGAAAGAGATTTATATGGGCCTGACACTAGAGGAAATCCAGAGTTTGTGAGTAGGGCCTGTATTTTTGACATTCATACAACTCATTCTCAGAAGAGGATTACTATTGGGATTGGATGGCCACAAGATGCTACCCAGTTCATCTTTAGGGACTAGAGAAGGGAGGTTGTAGGCAAGGTGCCCCAGGACTGACCATGCCACAGAACACACACGCAATTCTGTGA
Organism: Petromus typicus; assembly: GCA_004026965.1. Taxonomy (NCBI): domain Eukaryota; kingdom Metazoa; phylum Chordata; class Mammalia; order Rodentia; family Petromuridae; genus Petromus; species Petromus typicus. The sequence continues at coordinate 7,320 of PVIR01031668.1, forward strand.
TACCCAGCATTTTATTAGAGGGTAATCATTTTGGTTTGGGCGGAGAGGAGGCAGGGGAGACAGAGCCAATGCCCATCTCGGGATTTCCTGTGTATCAGATGTTCCTCCATGCAGGTTGAGAGGAAGCACCATCATGGATGAATTCCCAGGAGAGCAGCTGGCAACTGCTAAGCCAGGATGAAACGGCGGCCCTATGCCAGGCCTTGCCCCTAGGACAGCAGGGCTTCGATGTCAGGCTCGATGTCGATGGTAGGAAAGCGGCGACTGTACCTGCGCACCGGGACACCGTCAGGGCCGACCAGGAACTTCTCAAAATTCCAGGCTACATCATTGCGGCACACTGGGGACCAGATGATGGACTTGGGGTCAGTCATGAGCGGAGCGGGGTCATCACTGGGCGCCGGTAGAGCCTCTCGAAGGAAGGCGAAGAGCGGATGTGCCTTTGCACCATTCACCTCGCACTTCTCAAAGAGAGTGAAGTTGGGCTCGAATCCACCACCGGGTCGGACATACTTGAGCAAATGCAAGATCTCTTCGTTCTTGGCGTTCTCCTGTGGAGAGAAGGGCAGCTGGGTTCGGGGACCTCAAAGGGGTAGCTTCTACAGAAATTTTTCATGAGTCACCAGAATGGCGCCCTCCTTTCACATCTCGGGCAGTACTGAGTTCCAAGGGCGAAGGTGACACGCGCCGGTGCCTTCTCTTGGCGCCCTGGCCACGGCCACCATCCTGCCCCTCCCGCCCTTAATGCCCGTCGCACCTGGTGTCCGAACTGGTTGCACGGGAAGCCGAGCACCACCAGGCCCCTGGGCCCAAGGCGCGCCTGCAGGTCGTTCATCTGGGTGAAGTCCCGGACCGTGGTGCCTCAGAGCGATGCCACATTCTCAATGAGCAGCACCTTGCCCCGCAGGGAGCCGAGACTTAGCGGCTCCCCGCCGGCCAGGGGACGGGCGGCGAAGGAGTACACGGTGGCCTGAGCGGCCGCTGCCAGCCGAGAAGCACACATGGCGAGCGAGCAGAGGAAACGCTCTCAGGCCAGCCAAGCAAAGGTCGCCCACCGCCTTTTAACAGAAGGATCACGTGGCCTTTGTACTTTTCCGGGCATTCAGCTCCTCCCCAAGGAGGGTCACGCCTCATCCGGCCGCCCCCACTCCGGGGTGGAAGAGCAGCCCCTCCCCCAGCAGGGAGAGGCGGGAGAGCCAGCCCAGCGGAAAGCAGCCCCACCCAGCAGCCTGAGCAACCCTGAGCATGTCAGGTCTAGTCTAGCCTACAGGCTGCGTCTGGTTACTGGGACTGTTCTCAAAGGTTCCTCTTAACTAGGGTGTGGGGTAGCGCCTAGGAGACCGGCTGCTGACTGCACTGGAGGAAGTGGAACCAACTACTGCACAAATAGCCGGGATCCTGTGCCACGTCATCCTCTGAATATGTGCCCCACTACTGCCAGGTGCATGGGGTTTTGAGTTGTGCTAAAGTTGACAGCAGCTGCCAAGGCAGATTGTACTAGGAAGGCATTTTTGAGACAGGCCCCTGCTGTGTAGTCCAGAGTGGCCTCAGACTCCAGTGGGCCTCCTGCCCGAGCTGACCCAGTGAGTGCTAGGATTAGAGGTGTGCAGCACCACACCTTGCTTTCTGTGGTTTAAGGGCAAATTATTGGACATAATGGCACATGGCTGTAATCCTTGCACTTGGGAGGCTGAGGTAAAGCAATCACTGCAAGCTAAAGGTCTGCCTGAACTACACAGTGAGATCTTTTCAAATAACAAAATGGGTTGGGCCGGGGATATAGCTCAGTGGTTCCAGCACCCGTCTTGCAAGCGCAAGGGCCTGGGTTTGATCCCGGTTGACCACATAAGAATACTGGGCGCGGACACTCACTCCAGCAGCAATCAGTACCATATATACCACATACCACAGTGCTGGGCGTGGTGGCTCACGCCTGTAATCCCAGCACTCGGGAGGCAGAGGCAGGAGGATTGCTGTGATGTGAGTTTGAGACTAAGCTTGGGGCCAGCCTGAACTACAAAGCAAGACCCTGTCTCAAAAAAAAAAAAAGGCAAATTGAAGGAGGGTGGGCAATGTGAAGGCATCCAGGATTCCATGACAATTTTCTTCAAGCCTCACATCTAGGCCTTTGGCCTTTTTTTGAGACAGGGTCTTGCTTTGTAGTTCAGGCTGGCCTTGAGCTTACAATGTAGCCCAGGCAAGCCTGAAGTGCTGGGATTACATGCATGAGCCAAGCCTGGCACTATGGCATGTGGTACTGATTGCTGGTAGGCTTGAGTCACCACACCTGGTATTGTTGTATGTGGTTACCAGGGATCAAACTCAAGACCTTGTGCTTGCAAGGCAAGTGCTGGAACCACAGGCCTCTGGCCGTTCTCCTACCTTTCTAACCCTTTGAACACCCTCCCTACCCTTCCACCGGTGCTCTGTACCAGGGCACTCCCACAGTACTGTGGCCTCCTGAAGTGGAACCAACAGCTTGATAGGGCTGAGGAAATTCAGCCTACACTGTCCTCTTCAGGTCACCTCTCTGGGGCTCCTCACCCCCAATTTCATGGTCAACACAGGACATGGTGCTCTTGGGGAAGAGCCAAGCCATTGTTGGACAGCGTGTGGCACATAAGCAGTACTTTGCACCCCGTAGGAACCTCACTAGGGAGAGTACCGCCAAGAGGGCTGAGTTCTTCCACCCTCCTGCCCTCTGCCCTGGAGAAGAAACACAGGATACAGAAGTTTAGAAAACTGCCTTTATTCTATTAGTTGGAAAAATTAACTGGTACAGAAAAAAAGTTTAGTCAGCTGGAGAGAAGAGAAAAAACCAAGTGCCATCCCGGAGAGGCGATGGCTTCTCGGGGAGTATGCCTCGGTAGATGAGAAGAAAGGAGCACTGTGAATTAGAGCCAGACCCTGAAGTTCAGGTGAGAAAGGCTAGGCCATCTTCAAACCAAATTCCTAGTTACTGACCCAGTTCTTGAGAAGGGCCCCTGGATATGTAGGGCCAAAAAGGAGGAATAGCCTTCTTGTATCAGAGAAAAGTAACAAAATGGGAATTTTAAAAATGAATTTTCCATCTGACTTTATTTCCAAATACACTTTCTTTTCTTTTTTTCTTTTTTTTTTTTAAAAAAAAGACCAATACATTCTCTGTGGGAATGACAAATATCAGTATTAGGAAATCCAATTATACAAAAAATACTACATCTAGTCTGGGGTAGATATATTTATTTTTGGTAACATACATTAAGTGGCACTAATTACATGGTAACTATAAGGTAACTAACATGAAACCACAGAACTGTAACTCTGCCATAGCTGCATGGACTTGGGGCTTCTGGCTGAGCATATTTTCAAAAAAACTGGATGCCCACCCCAGAGCTGTGCCGATGAACTCCATGAGGAGTGAGGCTCTGAAGTGGGAACTCATCAGAGCTCCCTGCAACTGACAGGTCACAGAGGCAAGACATGTTAGTTATAAAGTAGTTACAGCCTAATTCACAAAAGTTACCAACTGTTTCTCTTTCTAGAAAGAAGCAAGAAGTTAAGAAATTCTTCGAATTAGCGCCTGGTGTGTCAGGTGGAGTGCAGAGAGGGCTGTTAGAGCAGTGTCAAAAGGATCCTGGCAGGTCAGATGGGTTGGACATCATTAATAATCATTGCTGGCTTCTAAATACTGGTAGCAAGATGACTTCTGATTTGTAATCTTAGGTAAATTATAGATAAATGAAAAAGGCCAGTAATCATACACTAAGATTAATAAACAGCACTTCAAAATTAACCGCATGAGGGTTGTGCTTGCAGCAAGGTTTCACAAGACAAGGCACCCGGATTTTTTCTTCCCACGCCTGGCTTGCAGGGCAGCTCTCGTGGCCATTTCAAAAACCTCCCTCACTCCATCTTTGGTCTTCGCTGAACATTCCATGTACCCAAAGGCGCCAATCCTGTTTGCCATATCTCTGCCTTCTTCAGGTTTTACTGGCTCCTGGCAAAGAGAAAAAAGAGTGCTTTCAGCTAAGCGTTACATACACACACAAAGGAGGAACACAATATTTATATTCAACTAAAAGACCCGGAGACAGGATAATGGTATGAAACAATCACCCCTCTTCTAATAAACACACTCTCCTGGAAAGTACAGATAGAATGGGTCAGAGCAGTACTGGAAGACTAAAGAAGAAATCCAGAGCAAGCCTTTAGGTCTTCCTGTAGTTAGCTTTACAGAGAACTAAGGGATGGAACCAGGGCCTGCCACTGATATGCAGGCAAAGAAACCATAGTAAGGCTTTATTTTTGGAAAAAGGGTTTCAGTATGTAGTTCAGGCTAGACCAGCCTCAAACTCAGCAACCCTTCTTCCTGAGCCTCCTGAATGCTGGGAGCACAGCTATGTGGCAACAAAACCAATTTTTTTTCTTTTTGTGGTGCTGGGGATGGGACCCAGGGCAGCTAAGTGCTGTATCCCTTGCCCTCAGGCCACAGGCCAGGATTCCACAATTCTACCATTACTTAAACAGATAGGTAAAGGCCTTAGAGCTTTCTGGACTTTCTACCGTCAAGTTTTCTTTTCTTTTAGTTTTCTGAGACAGAGTCTTGCTACATAATTCAGGCTGGTCCTGAACTCACAGCCTCAAACTCAGCAATTCTCCTGCCTCTGCTTCCTGAGTGCTGGGATCACAGGCAGGAGTCACCATGCCCAGCACTGTGGTATGCAGTTACCAGGGATCAAATCCGGGACCTTGCGCTTGCAAGGCAGGTGCTGGAACCACGGGAGCAAATCCCTGGGTCTGCCTTCAAGTTTCCTGATCACTGGTAGATACTTATTTATCTTTAGCCTCACAAGTACCCAAGTAATAAGTAGAAAAGGAAATCAAAAGTCTGATAAGGCTCCTGTATTAGAGGCACTAATGAGGATGGTTCCTACCTTTTTTATTGAGATAGGGTCTCGCTTTGTGGTTCAGGCTGGCCCTGAGCTCAGCCTCCAACTCACATCACAGTAATCCTCCTGCCTCTGCCTCCAGAGTGCTGAGATTACAGGCGTAAGCCACCATGCCTGGCACTGTGGTATGTGGTACTGATTTCTGCTGGGTGTGAGTCTCCACAGCCAGTAATGTAGGTGGTTACCGGGGGATTGAACCTGGGCCCTTGCGCTTGCAAGACAGGCGCTGGAACCACTGAGCTATATCCCCGGTCCACTTAAAAGATTTTCCAGGTTGTGGATATAGCTTCATGATAAGAGCACTTGCCTACCATGTATGTATGTGTAAAGTCCAGAGTTTGACTACCCAGAGAATAAAAAATATATCTAAGCAAGAGACACAATGGGGTGTTTTTTGTTTTTTTTCTTTAAGGCACAAGGGTCTTGTTATATGGTTTAGATCGATCTCAAACTCACTATGTAGCCCAGCTGGTCTCAAACACAGTGATCCTCCTGCCTCAGCCTTCCAAGTATTGGAGGATTATAGGGATGCGCCACCACAGGTAACCACACTAAGGTTTCCCTATGTGAATGTCAAGTGAGAGTGGTCAGGGAACTCAAGTTCAATAATGCTGTAAGAAGTCTAGGTGTTAACACATGCCTCTGATCCTAGCATTTTGGAGACTGAGGCAAGAGGACTGCCATGATCTCAAGGACAGCCTTGGTCATCAAGTGAATCAAAGGTCAGCCTGGACTACACAGTAAGACTTTGTCTCCAAAACAAACAAATACAGCTGGGGATTTAATTCAGTGGGTCCTGTGTCTGCCTGGCAGGCGCAAGGTCCTGAGTTCAGTTCTCAACACCACATATCACAATGCTGAGTGTGTCGGCTCACACCTGTAATTGCAGCACTCAGATTTTTTGCTGTGAATTCAAGGCTAGCCGGGGCTACATAGTGAGTTCAGAGCCAGCTTGAACTACAAAGCGAGACCCTGTCTCAAAAAAACTAAAAACAAACGCAAAGAATGCCATACCTGCTTCATCTTGGCTAACTCCCGTCTTGTGTGCTCATCATTCCGAAGATCCTTCTTATTTCCAACCAGGATAATTGGTACATTGGGACAGAAATGCTTTACTTCTGGGGTCCATTTTTCTGGGATGTTTTCTGCAAGAAGAAAAATGCACAGAATATAGGAAAACATAGTTCTACCCTTAAAAGTCCCCAAGAGCCCTTAGTTAATTTAAAGACACCATCTTTGCTACTTCAGAAGTATGCTGGACATTTAGCCAGGCATGTTGTTAACCAGGCTGAAGCAGAGTATTATAAAGTTCAAGCCCAGTCTGGGCAACTTAGTAAGACCTTGGCTCAATAATTTTAAAAGGACGGGGCTGGGGAGTTAGCTTGGTGGTTCTGGCGCCTGTCTTGCAAGCGCAAGGACCCGGGTTAGATCCCTAGCAACCACATACCATACTGGGCGTGGAGACTCACGCCTGTAATCCCAGCACTCGGGAGGCAGAGGCAGGAGGATTGCTGTGATGTGAGTTTGAGGCTGAGCTCAGGGCCAGCCTGAACCACAAATCAAGACCCTGTCTCAAAAAAATAATAATAATTTTAAAAGGCTGACAAAGTGCCAAGATTTAGCTCAGTGGTCCTAAGTCTGATCCATGGTCTCTCTCTCTCTCTCACATACACACACACAAAGAAAAAAGAGTGATGATATAGCTCAGTGCAAGGCCAAGTTCAATCGCTAGTACTGGGGGAAAATTTTTTTTTTTTTTTTTTTTGAGACAGGGTCTCGCTTTGTGGTTCAGGCTGGCCCTCAGCTCAGCCTCAAACTCACATCACAATCCTCCTGCCTCTGCCTCCCGAGTGCTGGGATGACAGGCGTGAGCCACCACGCCCGGCACTGTGGTATGTGGTACTGGTTGCTGCTGGGTGTGGGTCTCCACAGCCAGTATTGTTATGTGGTTACTGGGGAATCGAACCCGGGTCCTTGCGCTTGCAAGACAAGCGCCGGAACCACTGAGCTAACTCCCCGGCCCTGGGGGAAAATTTTTTGAAAAATTAGAAGATATCTTTATTGGACAGTTAAAAGTTTTAATTGTCTCTCAGGAAATGGACCAGGGTGCACATTTTCTTTTTCTTCCTTGCTCAGGGGTCCAGAGAATGAATTCTGTCCTGTGGTTACTGGCTTTTTGCTGGTAGTATAACCAAAAAAATTCAGCTCAGCAAAAGGTCTCCACGTATCTATGAAGCTCTTTTTTTTTTGAGACAGGGTCTCGCTTTGTAGTTCAGGCTGGCTCTGAGCTCAGCCTCAAATTCACAAGAAATTCTATTGCCTCTGCTTCCCGAGTGCTGGGATTACAGGCGTGAGCCTCCATGCCTGGCACTGTGGTATGTGGTACTGATTGCTGCTGGGCATGAGTCTCCACGCTCAGTATTGTATGTGGTCGGGGATTGAAACCCTTGCGCTTGTAAGACAGGTGCTGGAACCACCAAATTAAATCCCTGGCCCTATGAAGCTCTTAATAATGACATGCAGTAAGGGTGCAGTTGTTCTCCAGCATCCAGACCCTAGGCCCAAGGGTGCCTATCCCCAAGTGGGAGGTGAATCTCTTCAGTATTTTCTACATTACTCTCTTCCCTAGTGTCTGCCCTCTATGGCTCAGGATCAAAAAAAAAAAAAAAAAAGTTATAGTTCACTAAATAAGCCAAAGATAATTGAGTGTGTGCAGTCTGAGGCATGGTGATCTGGCCTGGACAAATAACAAGACCATGTTGCAAAAAATCAAATCAAAACAATAAAGCCAATAATGTCCTTTAAGACCAAGAGACATGTCTTTTTGGTGGTACCGTGGACTAAACCCAGGCCCTTGTGCATGAAAGGTAAGCGGTTCACCAGTTGGTCTATAGCCCAGGTCCTTTTGTTGTTAGGGAATAGGAAGGAATAAGATGAGAACAAGACTTCTCTTGCTGGGTTGCCCCAGCTAGTTCTGAACTTGTGATCTCTTGCCTCAGCCTCTCAAGAAGCTGGGACTGTAAGTGGGTACCACTACACTTAGGCTAGGAGACATGTTCTCAAAAAAGAACAGTGTTTTGCTTGAAAAGTATTTTGTCCTTATAGGACTGTACCCTGAATGATGAGATCAAAGTCTTCCTTATTTCTGTAGGATTTAGGTGAAGTTTAGTAGTAAAATGTCTGAGATGTCACATAGTTTCACCTTCTCTATGTTGCCTAGGTCTTTGCCTTCATCTTTTACTTTTAGGGCCTTGAAGCAGCTCTTGGAAGAAACCAGATTAATGTGTGAACCGGAACTACAAATCACAGCTGTTAAGGATGAACAAATAGCAGGGAGTACCTCTTCTCAGTTCTGGGAGACACTATTTTCAGCTTGACTGTTTGGGCTTCATAACTTTGAGAAGTAGATCAATGTCTTGGAGTAGCCCCCAGATCCTTTTGTATTTTTGAGACAGAATTTTGGTACCTTGCTATGTAGTTCAGGTCAACATTGAATTCATTATGTGGCCCACTCTGATCTCAAGTCGCAGCAATCCTAACTTCATCAGCCTCCTAACAACTAGAATCACAGGTATGTGTCACTATGTCTGACATCATACCATGTAACAATAGGCTAGGCCTGGTGTTGCTTGTCTGTAATCCCAACACAACTAGCTAAAAGCTTGATAACTTTGTTTTCTGGCAGTGGTGAGGACTGAATCCAGGCTCTTTGCACTGAGCTAAATCCACAGCCCTATTCTCAATTGGAGTCTAGGTAAGTTGCTTGATTGCCCAGAAAGCCCTTCAACTTGTAAACCTGCTTTGCCTCCAAGAGTTTTGGGATTGTAGGTGTAAACCACCATACCATGAAGCAAGGTAGGTATTTTATTTTTTGACAGATACATCTGAAATACTGAAAACAGGATTAGCGGTACAGCTCAGTGGAGTGGTGCTTTCTCTAGCACTATGATAAAACCATCACTGTAACCATGGAAGATATAGGCTGAAAAGGGAGCTACAGTTCACACTGTACTGTCCCAAAGCTTGAAGACTTTGGCTACTGAAAAGCTTTTTTCTGAAACTGAGGTCTACTTTTTAGCAACTTGATGACCAGGAGAGATCTGGAAAAAAAAGATGTCCACATATAAACAGTGACAAAAATGCTATAAGGCCACTCACCTAAACTATCAGGGCTGTCAATGGAGAAACACATCAGTATAACATCAGTGTCTGGGTAGGAGAGAGGCCTCAGGCGATCATAATCTTCCTGTCCAGCTGTGTCCCACAAAGCCAACTCTACCTGTGATGGAAAAGAAAACCACCGCAGGAATAGAAAGTTAATTCCACTACCTACTTTTAGAAGTGGCACTTGCCACAGTACATTCAGAAGAGGAAAATCATCTCAAATAGTAAAACAGAAGAGTGTCCGTTTCTTATGAGAACCAAATCCAAATGCATGAGCGTTATTCCTCTTGTTCCTCAGTCATGGGAATGGAATCCATAGCCTTCACACTGACCTACATCCTCAGGCCTTATTTTGAGACAGGAAATCACTAAATTGTCCAAGTTGAGCTTAAAGCTGGAATCCCCCTGCCTCACCTATAAAGTGCTGGAGTTACAGGCATATGCCACTGTGCCAGGCTGAAAGTATGTCTCGACTGTTTTAGGTTCTGATTTCTCAAAATAGCAAATCTGAGAAAAGATCTAAGAACTAAACCAAGTGAGACAATGTGGTTTGTAAGAAATGTTTTACATCAAGTGCAGTGGCATGTTCCTGGATCCCCAGCTACCTGGGAGGCTGAGGCAGGATTCAAATTCAAGGCCAGTCAATTTAGTGAGACCCTGTCTCAAAATAAAGGGCTGGAGATGTAACTTGGCAGGATAGCGCCCTTATGTTTGATCCTCAGTACTGGGGGCAAGGTCTGAGACAGGGAAGAGTGTTCACTATAAATAACATTATACTAGGAAAGAAAGTAAGATAGATAAGAAAGGAAACCAAATTGTAAATAACATGGTACTATATAATGAAAGACAGGGAAATATTACACAAAGTAACCTTAATATATTCTCACTCAACCACTTACTTTCATTCCACCCCAGTATGAAAACATGGACACCCCTATTATTGTGAAATGAACCCATATCCTTCTGTATGCTAGCCACGTTCTCCGCAGGCATGCTATATCCCCACATTTCCCTCTCATCATTATTATTATTTTTAAAAGTTGAGACACACTGAAATGCACAGGCTGCATTTGAATTTGTGATCCTCCTGTCCCAGCCTTTCGAGTAGCTGGGATTGTAAGCATGCACTACAACCTGGCAGCACACTTACATTTGATTTGGTAGTAAAAAATAAAAGACGCCATGACAGATGTTATACAAGATACAGAAAAGGCCTGAAGCTCTGCCTTTATTGGTCAATGAATACCTCCATGTTTTCAAGAATACATTTTATAAGGTAGTGTAGGTACTACTTTCACATCTGGCTATCTGGCTTACTTTCCTGTGGTAGGAAGGTAAAATGACGCTTGAGCTATGGACAGAGGTCTCCTTCCATATTATCCAGCACTGCAGCCAGCTCTGTCACTTGTCCTCATAATTTTAATACCTTCTGTGGCAAAAAAGATGTCTCCCTCTAAACACTTGCAACACCCTTCTTCTCTTTCACAGTAGAAATTTTATTTTTTCCGGTATTGGAGATCAAACTCAGGATGTTGCATTTGCCAAGCAGACACAGCACCACTGATCTAAATCCTTGGCCCTACAAATTTTTTTTAAAAACATTTCTTCCTTAAAGTCCATGGTTAATATCTATTTGCCATAGACTATATCTCTCAGAATCTCTACAAGGTTTAATATCCTTTTGTGCTGTGTATCATCTACTGGCTATGGATAGCTGAGATATACTCAATCTTTTATAACTAAAAGGGTAAGTCTTCTGTACTTCCTTTGAAATTCCTCTCTCCTGGATCCCTTCATGTGCTATGAGTGGTCTGTGAGAAACATCCAACTCCAACAGCTCCTGATAAATGTTATTGGGTACTGGATCTATCTTTTGTCAGAGACTCTGTTTGGGTTAGGCCTCGAACTGGGACCATGATCACCAATAATCCAGCATGACTTTTCTATTGAGTACAATACATAAACATTTTTAGGCAGTGCTCTCTCCACCTTGGGGTCTCCCAAGTTTCTCTGGGAACAAGCACCTCTTCCTGAATGAGGGACACTCCTGGTTTTCTATGGTCAAAGTTGGCAGCATAAGAAAACAATCACAAGAACTGGGCATGGTAATACAGATTTGTAATTCCAGCACTTGGGAGGCTGAGATAAGGAGGATCACCAGGCATTTAAGGCCAGCCTGGACTACATAATGAGTTCAGGCCTGTCAGGACTACCTAGTGAGTTCCTTGCTAAAAAGATCAAGAAGAAACACCAATATCAAAGCATACACACAGAGAACTGAGGCTGAACTAGCAATGGTCTGCACTGCTGAATCACCTTCAAGGTGGGATTCAAAGTTCTGTGAGGCCAGTATTTCTTGTATTTTTTCCCTTCTTGGCCCAGAAAGACACGTAGGTTTCCTGATGGTATGACACCAAGTTAGTGTAGCCTACCTTGCATTTGGATAAAATAGAACACAAATTATGAAAGAGTATATGTATGTATGTATGTACATGCATGCATGCATGAATGGATCTATCTATCTATCTATTTAAGACAAGGTCTCATTAAGTAGCGCAGGCTGGCCTCAAACTCTTTTTTTTTTAGGTTTTTTTGAGACAGGGTCTCGCTTTGTGGTTCAGGCTGGCCCTGAGCTCAGCCTCCAACTCACATCACAGCAATCCTCCTGCCTCTGCCTCCTGAGTGCTGGGATTACAGGTGTGAGCCACCATGCCCGGCACTGTGGTATGTGGTACTGATTGCTGCTGGGGTGAGTCTCCACGCCCAGTATGGTATGTGGTAACTGGGGATCGAACCCTGGTCCTTGCGCTTGTAAGACAGG
>PVIR01031669.1:0-19229 GCA_004026965.1 Petromus typicus
ATAACAATACTGGGTGTGGAGACCCACACCCAGCAGCAACCAGTACCACATACCACAGTGCCGGGCGTGGTGGCTCACGCCTGTAATCCCAGCACTCGGGAGGCAGAGGCAGGAGAATTGTGATGTGAGTTTGAGGCTGAGCTCAGGGCCAGTCTGAACCACAAAGCGAGACCTTGTCTCAAAAAACCTAAAAAAAAAAAAAAAAAAAAAAAAAAAAAAAGGCCAATTCTTTATTCTTATGCATGAAATCCACTAGCATCACATGATAAACATTGTGAATACTCAAATGAAATTTCTATTAATTTCTGAACCTTGAATTGCAGTTATGTTTAATAAAGAACATCTTCTTACAGTTTACTCCCTTTTAATAAAAAATTATATTGCATTACTCTTTTTATCAAACAGAATTTTCATGATTATTACATTTTTTTCACTGTTCTTTTTAATTTTTTTCACTATCGGTGATCTCTTCACCCAAGAAAATTTCAACTATTTCCACTAAAAACTATGTAGACCTGTTGATGTGTTATGTTCTAAAACTTTCCCAGGCACCAAGCCTGGTGGTGCATGTATGTAATCCAGGTGCTCTGGAGGCTGAAGCAGCAGGGTTATTTGAGTTTAAGACCTGCCTAACTCAATACAGAAGCCCTGTCTCATAAAGCAAACACAACATTCTCAGGAGTGCCTAACAAATGCACAGATACTATAGACTTATCAATGTTTGGTGTTTCAGCTGAATTGGATTCACTTTAGATGTGCAAATGAAGTGCTGTCCTAATGGGCTTCACCCAACTCTAGTCTGACTCCTCTGAATTACAAAAAGCTCTTTTCACCCCACTTCCTGCACACTTTCCTGAGTATCTGGTAGCACTTTGACATATGACACTGTACACCTAATACTAACCATATCTGTAATTCTAAATAGATCAATAGTTTTTCTTATAAAAAGCCTGACTCAAATTTACCAGTGTAAGACTGTCCTGTAATTTGGAATCAATTAAGATTACATATTTGTGCAAACACATAATTCATAATTTAATTAAAATAATAATTTCCTATTTCTTTCAAATATGGGTTGGAATAGTAAAAGCCTGTTAATTACATGCAAAGAACTAGTTTTCCAAAATAAATAGATTAAATAGAAAGTAAAACATTATAATTTGATCACTTTTGAAGCAAATAAATTGGAAAACTAACTGAATAAATCTAATAATTCTTGAGTATATTTTTCTGGTGCAGAACAGCAAAACTAGGAATATGATACAAGTTAGATATTGGGCACTTAGGGAGAAAAATTAAAAATAAAAAGTTTAGTTGTATCATTTTATAATTCAATTTCTGTGGTTGAAAACATTTACAGTATGTTAATTGTTTTGCCCAGAAACCTTAATATTAAAAATGAACAAATATGTCATTCTCTGTTATTTAGTGAGAAAGTATTACTGAATTCAGGTTCACTAGTCAGAACAAACGCTGCACCCCTATCCTATTGAACACCCATCCATCATGTCTTTGAGATCTCTTTTCTCCTATCCGTGAGAACTTTGTCAACACAGAATTTACATTCTTTGTGGATTTTTTTTTAAATAAGCTTCTACTGTGAAGTTCCAGAGTATGTGAAATAGTGAAAACATAATCCACTAACAGAATGAAACCTTTCCACATGGGCTTTTACACATCACCTACCGTAAACACATTCAATGTCCAGATGAGTATGCAATCAGAATATGGGTCATTTAACTGTTAAGTATTTTACTATTGGTTCTATGCCTTAATAAAGTAAGTGGAATGATACTTGTATTTTCCATTATCTTTCTGATGCCTTTTTCTTTTTATTCTTTCTCTACTGGATTTCATTTTCATCTTGCTCATCTTCCTCATCTGCTGATAAGCAAAGCTAGCAAAATCGCATGTACTTTAACTGTTGGACTTCTCGGTGGAATACTTATAAGATGAATGAGTATGTTTCTTGTTAATGCCAATCTCTTCTAGTTTTATGACTTTGATATGTTAGTAGTACACTGTTTTCTAAGTGCACTCAGTTTTCTTTCTGGAAATTTTAGTGATCTCAGTGCTACTTGGAAATCAAGCCAAACTATAATTTATCTGCCCTAAACCTTTATGAAGCTCTTGCATACTTACTTAACTAGTTACATTTCTAGATTATTCATTCATTTTAACCATTGCTGTCTATGAAGCTGTTAGTAAAAGAAAAAAAAGAATTTATGATTTCTAATCAAGTTGACTTTCTTGGTAAGAAAAAAGCAAACCAATAATGATCATATATATTTATATATACTATTAATCATAATTATACACAATTATTAGAACTTCAGGACAAATAAAAAGAGTATAGTTTTTTTTAATAATACCAAGTTGATTCTTGATTTTAAGCCAACTGAGTAATTGAATATTCTTTTCCATATATTTAAGAAAATTTAAGAAAATAAGAATAATAAATGATAAAAAATCAATTAATATGCAAATACATTTGGCGTCAGTTTTCAGAGCCCTCAAATTGTGTTTATATTGAATTCAGATTAAATTGAAGAACTTGTTACTTTCAAAACATCTCAAATACTTAACTAATTAATTCAGGGCATACCTGTACTCCCACCAATGCTCATTAAACATGTCTGTGCCATTGATGTTTGAAACATAGTTTTTCTGACTTGATCCCACACAGATGCAGAGCTATAACAGACAGAGCTATGATTTGTACTTTTGAGAACTTGTTTCCACTCTACTTATTATTTTAAGAGAGTTGTAAAAAACAGTGGCTACTGGTTTTTGCATTCTTCCTCCATGCTTTACTAGAAGATAGAACATGGACTAGCATGCTGACTTAGTTTAACGTATATCTTTACAATTAGTATCTGTAATTTTTTCTGTTAAGGTTCTGGTTTGCCTTTTCACAGCAGGAACTGGACTGTCCTGCTTATTAACACATAATAGGTAAATTCATAGAAATGAGAATGCCACCTCCCGGTATCATCCAATGAAAGACACAAAAGTTTTATGGGATATCCTGATGTGGTTAGAGCCTCAGAACTCAAGTTGTGATATGAGGAACAAATGGATCTGAGTGACCAGCTGCAATGTTTTGAATCAAGAGTGAAAATGAACCACAGACTTCCTTTTACCCTGAGTAATGAGTTAACCAGATTGTTTTCAGTTTAGATATGAATAAAATAATTTTTCCTAGGCAATAGAGAAGCTGAAATATAAAAATAATCCACCCCTGTCTACATAGTACTCAATTATATAAAATCAACACAACAAACATATTGTTTGGTAATTTGATTTTGTTTCCTTTTGCAGTTCATGAATCTGAAAACATGGCAGTCATTTTATTGAGAGCTAAAGAAAATTGTGGCTTGAAAAATAACAAAGTTAAATCTCCTTATTAGGGGCTGGAGAGTTAGCTCAGTGGTTCCGGTGCTTGTCTTGCAAGTGCAAGGGCCCGGGTTTGATTCCCTGGTAACCACATACCATACTGGGCGTGGAGACTCACATACCATACTGGGCATGGAGACTCACGCCCAGCAGCAAACAGCACCACATACCACAGTAACGGGCGTGGTGTCTCATGCCTGTAATCCCAGCACTCAGTAGGCAGAGGCAGGAGAATTGCTGCGATGTGAGTTTGAGGCTGAGCTCAGTGCCAGCCTGAACCACAAAAGCGAGACCCTGTCTCAAAAAACCTAAAAGTAAATAAATAAATAAATAAATAAATAAATAAATAAATTCTCCTTATTAGATGTAACATCTTTTAAAACCACTCTTTTTCCAGACTTTAATGAATTCCTATGGTATCAAGTTGGTTAGCACATCAAAATGCTAAAATCTTTATATGCTATCTTTTTTTTTTTTAACTTGGGACAGATTTTTGTGTATCTGTGTTGAAATTAAACAGGTAGGTATGTGGAGATTAGTTTCATAATTACTTCAAGATATCCTCTGTTAAACAAGTATAGTGCTTGGATTTAAAATATTTTTTTTTATCTCATTCATATCATCTCTAAGTATAGCTACATTAAATTTCAGGTACTTAGGGAAAAGACCTAAGACTTTAAATGTATACATTTAGCATATTCATGAAAATAAAGTGCCAGTAGAAATATATTTTTAAAAATTATTTTCTTTTGACTAGAAATGGAATGCATATGAGAGAAGTTCTAAAAGTACTTTTACTTTTATTTGAAAGTAATATTTTGAAATAAATATTTATTTTATCCAAAAGCTTTTCATTAAATGAAGTTTATGTACTTCTAAAGATCTGGGAATAAAAGCAGAATACATCTCAAACTGTATTCTTATTCTTAGCTTTCTCTGAAATGTTCCATGGTAGGAAAGTAAGGTGTGGTCCAGAGTACGAGCCTATCCTCTTCCTTTGAGAGCCATAACGTGCATAAATAAACATATCAGAAAACAAAAAAAGGACATTCCTAGTTGTATTGTTTGTAACTTAATTATTGTGGACTGTCTTCTATTTCATTGAGATATGAACAAAATCAGCTGGGCCTTTGGGACCCGCAGTGATCTGAGACATTTTTCTGATTTATCATACAACTGATTGCTCACAGCTGTGCTGACAATATATTATATCAATTCACTTTCCAACTCCTTTACATTCTTATGGCACTGACTGCAGTAAGAAGTCTTTGGGCTGCTACATTTTTCATTAGCTCAATGGTTATCCCACTATTTAAAATGGCGTTGGCTTTTGGTAACATTGCCTTCAGTTTTGACTAAAAGCAACAAAGTAGAAACCTTAATATAGCCACTTACTGATTTATAAATTTGTAAACCAATTTTATACCCATCATTCATGTGAAATAAAATATTTTAAAATATAGAGATAGTATATCATTGCAGAGAATATGACTCCTAATTGATTAGGTTGCTTATATGAAGGACTAGTCATCTGAGGGACTGGTCATAAAGAGTGTTTGTTATTTTATTCACAATGCTCTTAAGGAAAAATTTAATTATGTTTTTAAGTTTTCTGTTATTTCAATACAGAAATGATCGTGTTATGTATATAAAATGTACCTATTTTACAATATTTTTTTAAAAAGGAAAAACATCCTCTGTTAGTTCTTTTAAACATCTATAAGAATGAAAATGTGGTAGAAGTAGACATTTTTCAAATTTATAAAACTTTGAGGAAAATATTAACATTTAAGCAATACATTCTAACAAAAAAAGGAAAAAAAAAAGATAATGGCCAGGCATATAGTGCACATATATCTGAATGCCTGCAATCCTGCTCTTGGGAGACAGGAGGACTGCAAGTTCTAGGCCAGTCTGAGCTACATGGCAAGTTCAAGGCCAGCCTAGATAGCAATACCCTGTCTCAAACAAACACATCTAAAAAGAAGTTTCTGTGTACTTCTTCAATTTTATAGGTGAAAATGAGAAAGTAATAGTTTATATGAAGCAATTTTTAATTATTTTTGTTCAAAGATAAGTTTATTGACCAATCAGCCAGTCTATTTTAAGATAGTTAATAGTCCGTTTTAAAAGTCCATGTCTTAAATTGATTGCTAAGTTATGATAAACCTTTTTGTGATTTTCCCGCATGATAAAATAAAACTATATAGTGCCAGGGATTTAGCTCAGTAGTTCCAGTGCCTGCTTCTTACTCAAAGTCATAAATTTTATCCCCAGTAGCAAATATATATATTTGTATTTATATACACATAAAACATGGGTGTATCTAGATAGATAGATAGATAGATGTCTATAAATATAGATAGATAGATAGATATATCTGTAGATATGTAGATATGTAGATATGTATTTAAGCAATACATTCTAACAAAAGTAGACATTGGGCTGCTACATGTACTTCTAAATGGATTATCTGTAGATATGTATTTTATATCTGTAGATATATCTACCTATGTAGATATCTATATATCTATATATCTATATATCTATATATCTATATATCTATATATATATATATATAAAGAGAGAGAGATGTATATGTATAGATAGATAGATAGATACATTTGGCATGAAATAATGCAGAATCAACAAATGATGAAACCCTCTTGCAATAAACCAGATAAGAAACCTTCCCTTATGGTATTTAGATTTAACCAATGCTTATTCTACTTTTAGCAGAAATGATTACTGTCATACACGTATTTTAATTTTAGCTTGGAATATTTCTAATACTTCAAAATGACTTGAAAATAAATTCAAAGTGATGTTTTATTTTCAAATTTTGGCTTTAAATTAAGTTAAAATTTTATGTATAACATGTAGCAATAAAAATTATTTTAAATAAGTGGCACCAACTGAATGGATGACTGTTATTTCAATTATTCTGATATTTGAATCTTAAATGTTGTAGATGTAGTGCAAACTAATCTGCTTATGTACCAGACTCCAAGATTCACTGTTTTTTTAAGTGGAAGATGATGTTTATCTGCATATGATTCATTGTTAATTATGATGAGTTATTTAGTGAGTTAATTTGTTGTCAATTTGAAAAGCAAGTGATAGAAGAGCTAAAAATGATTAAAAATAAATAAAATATTTCTTCTTTAAACCATAAGTTCTCTACCTTGATGTGTACAGGCTTCTCATCATTCTGTTAATGAAGATAAGTACACACTTAAAAAACTAACTTAATAAGTCAAAACTACACCTCTGAAATCAGTGAATTAAATAGTGCTTCTGAAAATGCCTTGGGAGCCCTTATTCATATGCCTGAAGGTATGGGAGAGACAAAAGCACTCCCTGACGTTCAGTGCTCAGAAGGAAGCACAGTTCTGTTTGTTTCTCCTTTAATTCCTACTAACCTGCCGAGTTAGTCCTCCAAGGGCTCCTGCTATGAAGCTGGAGAGCTCCTGTGGCCGCTAACTATACTCATTTTTCTACCCTGGGGAACAAGCAAAAGTATCAAAGCCGTGTAAAATCACCACAAAGCACAGAGATCTTCCTTCCTTACTTTCCAAATGCCTTTTAAACATCAGAAAAGATGCTGGAAGTCAAGGCTGTATTTAAATGTGACCCTGCATATCTATCTCTATTAGAAATCTCAACATAACTTTTATCTCAGACATAAATACTCTTAGAGAGAAGCTAGATGATTTCTGCATTATGCTGTAGAGATAGAACTTTATAACTTGTAAAAATATGTACTTTTTCTAGGCATGGTGATGCTCATCTGTAACTCCAGCACTTGACTGAAGCAGAAGAGGAACTGCTATTAGTTTGAGGTCAGCCTGGGGTACATAATGAGTTCAAGGCTAATCAAGTATATAGCAATACTCTGTTTCAAACAAACAAAAGAACAAATAAATTTGAAATTTGTTTAACATCAATGGGAATTCAAGTAAGTGTTATATAAATATTATAAATGAATCTGTTTATCTATTAAGACTAGTTTCTTCTAAATATGCTACATTAACACTAATATATTATTATTATTATTAGTATTATTGTTATTGTTATTGTTATTATTACTATTATTATTTAGTTTCTGGAGACAGGATCTCACTTTGTAGTTCAGGCTGGCCATGAATTCTCTATGTAGCCCGGGTCAGCCTCGAACTGAAAGCAATCCTCCTGCCTTTGCCTACCGAGTGCTGGGATTACAGACGTGAATCATCATGCTTGGTGAGGAGTTATTCTTGCCATCACAGATAAACCTCTCTATTGCTGAATGCAGCTGGCTATGTACCCATAAACACACACACACAAACATAAACACTCAAACACACACACACAC
The DNA here is from genome assembly GCA_004026965.1 of Petromus typicus. Taxonomy (NCBI): domain Eukaryota; kingdom Metazoa; phylum Chordata; class Mammalia; order Rodentia; family Petromuridae; genus Petromus; species Petromus typicus. The sequence goes on from PVIR01031669.1 coordinate 7,751, forward strand.
ACACACACACACACACACACACACACTCATAAATACAGAGTTTATGCCAATATTCCTTTTGTTCTTTATCCTCAAGTATGTGAAGCTATTTAAAAGAACTACATGTGAAAAGTTTATAACAAAATAGTTATTTATTATAATTTGCAATATAAATGTAATTTTATAATTTATTTCATGTTTCCTCATCGTCACCTGGTATTTGATGCTCAGATATACAGTACTAACTTAATGAAAATTCAACTAATATAGATTCCCAAAAAATAATATTTAGTTCATTTAATTATAAATAAATTATTTCATTTAAATCTTACAATACATCTTTGATATACTTAATGTTACCACATACATTTTAGAAGAAGAATCAAAAAGAATAATCTAAAATATAATCATTCTAAAATTGGGGTAAGTTTGGTTCTAAAGACAAGAATTTACTGTAATCTCCCACAAGAGGAATAAAGCATTAGCATTCCTAGGACAAATCAGAATATCCATCTTCAGTTGATCCAATCATGCAGGTTTTTTGGGTTTTTTTTTTTTTTTTTTTTTTTTTTTTTTGAGACAGGGTTTCGCTTTGTGGTTCAGGCTGGCCCTGAGCTCAGCCTCAAACTCACATAACAGCAATCCTCCTGCCTCCGCCTCCCGAGTGCTGGGATTACAGGCGTGAGCCACCACGCCCGGCACTGTGGCATGTGGTACTGGTTGTTGCCGGGATGAGTCTCCACGCCCAGTATTGTATGTGGTTACCGGGGATCGAACCCAGGTCCCTGCGCTTGCAAGACAGGCGCCGGAACCACTGAGCTATACACCCGGCCCCAACCATGCAGGTTTTGACTCAATATTTTGAGTTTCAATATTTTGAAACTCATATTTGAGTTTCAATATTTTATTCCCTTGTTTAAACTTTCAAAGGACAAATAAGGGCTGTTTGATAGGTTTTGATTTGTAAACAGTTCTTAGAAAATTATTAATAGAATTTATGATTATTAATAGAATTTATATTATTCATGGTGGTTATAACTGAAAAAGGAGCTGTTGGTAAAAATGATATGATATTTTATGTTCTGTTCATCAGGATATATTCTTACCAAACACTAAGTGATTTAATAGGGTACTATTTTGACACAACTGGAGAAAATTTATTCATACAGACAAAATAGTTAAAAATTGTATGTATCACATCTCTGAACAATCATGGTGCTTGTTATTTTAAGCTATTTAGGTTTTACAAATATACATTTAACATACAGGAAATTATTTCATCTAATACTTGATTTAAAATCATTGAATATAAATTAACATTATTATAAAGTAGTTTTTGCAATTATAAGCATAAAATAAAATTGAGAATATTACTACATGTTTCTGTTTTCTCAGTGAATAATGTATTCTTTCATTGTTTTGGTTGTATTAGAATAAAAAAAGCATATAATATTTGAATAAATTCTTTTTAATGCTAAAACCATTTGATAAGAAAGACTGTGATTGATCTGCTGAAGTAATAACAGATACAATATTAAACATGGTCATTAATTCTAATAAATAGTGATTTTTATCTTCTAAGATAATTTGATCATTGTAAGCATTATACAAATTTTCTGGGTTTTTTTGTAGTATAATTAGATTTTTTTAATCTTTATTGGTACATTAAATATACACATCATGATTGCACTCTGTAATGGGGATTTGTATCAGTATAAAACACAACTTAATTCTCATTTTTTCCCATAGCCCTACCCACCCTACCACCCCCCATACACATAAAATTTGTTTCCTTACATTTTGTTACAATCTCAACAAGATTTTTTTTTTTTTTGAGACAGTCTCACTATGTAGCCCAGTCTGGCTTCAAACTCAAAATGATCCTCCTGCTTCAGGCTCCTCAGTGCTTGATTTACAGATGTGTGCCACCATGCCTAGCTCATTTGCATTACTGACTAGTTATTTGAAAATAATTTAGAACATCAATGAATTATTAATTTATTCATGTGCTCAATAGTATTTATACATGTGCTTATTACCTGAAATGTGTCAATGATTAATTGCCTACTATATGGAATGCCTGTTGGACTGATAACTCATGTACAACAGCTAACAGTTGTTAGTTAGAGAGACCTGTAAAAATTACAAACTTTCCACACATCTATCACAAACCACCATAGTTTAACTTTTACAAATCTATATTTCATCAAGTAATCTTTAGAAAGATTTCACCAATTGGGTATCCCAATTATATGTTCAGAAATACTCATAACATTTTAAAGAGACAACAATACAAATATATCATGATCTTAGTCATTTCTGTAAGACCTGGAAAATGTAAAAAAAAAAAAAAAAAAACCTTCAGATTTACATCATAAAGAAGCTCAATGAGGTTTAAAGTGTATTTCTATTCATTTCAGAGTTTGTAGCATTTATAATACCTAAAAGGTCGAATTTACCATTTGTTTGAGAATGAGCCGCCCAGAAAATTGTTGTAACTTATGAAATTTCTCACCTTTAAAAAAATAGGTATTTTTCTTTGATAGTTTGTATATTTTTTAGTATTTAGAGTGGCCCTGGGACATTTTAAAAGTGATAGGTTTATCCTTTGAGACCTTGGTTTTGTGTCTCAGCTCTTGGAAGTCAGCTTGGAGTGAATGCTAAATTGTTTTTCTTCCTTAGAGTTCTTTGAAATGAGTTTTTTTGGTATATCAATTCCATCCCAGAGTGGTGACTTGTGTCTGAAATTGTTTTCTAATCTCAATAATTGCAGACATGATTCTTGGTAATGAATGGTCCATTGCGAACCAAATTCATCACCTGAATGATACTAGGATAGTTGTTGAGGGAACCATAATTTATACCACCTTCACCTGAAGACTGAAATGGTGGCCATTAAAGCTTTCAAAGAAGTTCTTTGTAGTAATCCATAAAATTACAGATGATGAGTTGAGGCACCACCATTAGAAATAATTTTGAACTAACAGTGGAGTTTATTAAAATATGTACTTTTATGATTCCATAAGTAAATGCTTCCAAAAAACTTATTTTCTAGGATGCTTGTAATTCACAAAGACATATAATATTTTAGTTCATATAGATTTAATAAATATTTTGGCTTTGAAATTTTACTCACCATCTTTTCCTTATATAAGTTTCTCTGCAATGTCCATGTACAGTATTTTCAGAGGTAGATCAACTCTTTAATTAGAACTAGAAGAAGTCAATGAAAGCATCATTATTTAATCACTTTTTCATCACTGATGGCAAAAATGTACAATTTCTTCTCTCTGGGCATGCTTTAAAAAGTTTATATTATTTAAGGCAAAATTATATAAGTAAAAGAACTTGAGATACAGAAATAAATTAAAGATATACTTATTTCTGAACTTCTCAACATAACTGCTGGTTTGATTCATACCCAGGGGATTGCAGTTAGGAGGACTTAACTTCTTATAGTCCTTCACCTACCACCTGCCTCTGCCTTGCTAGCTCCCATTTGTTGATCAAAAGTCTTTGTCTTCCCTTTCTTAACTTGCTACAATAAGAGTAGTTTGTTTGTTCCTAACTCATTTTCTATTAGATCATCTCAGAAAAGAATTATGCATAGATGTGTTTGTGGTGGCACCAAGGGTGCCTGTTAGCTTTTCTGTCACCATAGACTTGACTGTTTAATTTTTCTGAGGAAAACAGTATTTGGTTAAAAAAAAAAAAAAAAAGAACCAAAAGTAATCAATAAACCTGATTCTCACTGGTTAGTATAAAGGAATGTTAATTTATTTAATAACAACTCATTCTATACCAAAGTGAAATTTGTATCTAAACTAAAAAAAGTAATATGACTTATTGTCAAAAGAATTTTCCTATGTGGTATCTATATTCTCATAGAAGTAGCATTACAGGAAGTTTAAAATTCTGTGAAAATGTGTCCTTTTTCCCCATGTTCTGTCAGTTTGCTGGGGTGTTAAGTCAGTAACATGCAGGCCACAATGTTTTCTTCTCACATTTCTTTTGTAATAGGCATACTGTCCTTCTGGGTTCTATTATAAAATTTGAAATATATAATATTTGTCAGCCTAATCTTCTAAATTTCTATATACATACAAATATTCCCTGTTAAATATTTTATATGATTTCAAGAGGAGCAAAGTATCCAGAAATTGTATTTTTCTATTATTTTCAGGGAAAGACCTTGATCATAAAACCTTTGCAAAAATCTTTTCAGTTCAAGCAGAGGTTCTTAGCCTTGGCTACGCATTCCAATTAATTGAGAAATCCCTGTGCCATGTGACTACAACTAGAAATTCTGATTTAATTGGTCTAATGGGTATTTTTTTGAGACTCTCCATACCTTACCTCTAATGTATCCATGTTGGAGCTGTCAGTAGCTAAAGCAGATTCTAAGTCCTTGTACTTTAACTGAAACTCAAGGGCTTACTTTCAAAGTCATACTTTTAGCAAAGTAGCCAAGCAATGAGTTTAAGGATTTTTCTCACATATTCTAGTTTAACAGAAAGGAAAATCCCAATAAGAAACTGGTAAGTGGGACATTTCTTTGTGGCATTTTAATTAAAGAATAGAAAATCAAACAAGGGATTTTAGTGTTATTACCCTCAAATTAAATTTTAATATTGCTTAAAATAAAATTATGAGACTGTGTTTGTCCCGTTGTCACATAGGCCACAGTTTCTCAGAAGGTGACTCCAGACCACCTGCATCAGCCTAAACTAAGGAACTTGTGCAAATCTTAAATTACAGATAAGAAATAAATTTCACAAATTCTGCATAAGCAAGTTACTCTAAAGGAGAAAAAAAGTCAAAGGAGTTACTTGCTTACATTTTGAGCCCATTCATATATAATATTTTATGAACTTTGGAAATCTCAAGAGTATCAAAGTGTTGCTAGAGACAGTAGCACACACCCAGGTACTGTTGGCTAGACTCCAGGTGAAAATGACTGTTTTTGGTAATTTATTGTGATTATATGCCAAGTTCCAACTGTTCTGAAGGAGAAAACAGGAAGATTGAATGATTAATTTTTACATCATAAGTGTTTTAGTGAGTGTGGGTCACTTTTTTAGGGATATTAAAAGTAAACCTTTAGCTAACAGTTTTATACTTCTTTACTATATGCCTGACACCCAATTGTGCCAATAATTTGCCTGTTTCTCCCTGGTGCATAGTGAATTTAAAGTATAAATGTTATTTTCATATTTCATTTGATACAATTAAAATTTTATCTAGACAAGTAACCCATCTAGTAGCACAACACTAGGTGGTAGAATCCACTGAAACAGCCCAATGTTTATTGTGAAATAGAAGATTTCTATTCTCTACAGACACTTCAGTATAGAAAGACTTGACAACTTCAGAGTTTTCTAGGGATGCTTCAGCAAATTACATGACATTAAAGGGGTGCATTTTCTTACTGTTCTGCAGGCTAGGTGACTGAAATGAAGTTGTTTGGTGAAACCATGTTCTTTCTGATGCCTTGAGAATAAGATCTCCTTAGATTCTTTCATTTTCATAGTAAATTTTGACATCTTTGTTTATCCCCACCAAAGACCACTATTTGCCTTCAATATGTGGCACATTTTCTATTTTACTTTGTCAAATTTTTCTTCATGAAAGAACATAGGACTTTGGTTTCAGGCCTCCCTAATCAACTACTTGACTCAATAGATCATGAAGAATTAATTCTTGGAAACTCTGAAGCTAGCATATCATACATTTTGGAATCCTCGTAGTGAATATGTTTCCATTTATCTTACTCATCAATGCCCCATGTCTAAAAAGAATGGCTTTAAAAAAAACAAAACAACAACAACAACAACAAAAAAAAACCCTTCTATGCCTCTTTTGATTTCTGTGGGGATTTTTGATGGTGAAAGTAGTTGGAAATATTTACTATGGGTTAGAAGAAGTCTCAATTGTTTTATTATCTCTACCAAAACAAAGCACCTTTCTTGCTTACTTTTCTCTGCCTTCCTTCCTTTCTTTCTTTCTTTCTTTCTTTCTTTCTTTCTTTCTTTCTTTCTTTCTTTCTTTCTCTCTCTCTCTCTTTCTTTCTCTCTTCCTTCATTCTTTCCTTCCTTTCTTCCTTCCTTTCCAGTACCAGGGATTGAATTCTGGCCCTTATGCTTGCAAAGTAGCTATGGTACAACTTGAGCTAAATCCTCAGCCCAACAAAACAATTTATTTTGGAAGATCTTTGCAAGAAGTTCAGATCAGTGGTATAGATAATAATTTACATTGGTCACTGTGTAGCTGTTTCAAAAATTTGTGTTCATGTTCTTCACACTAATCTGTATGACCTCTATGGAGTGCTGATGGGAACAAAAATGAAGTGGAACTTGGAAATATGTTCAGTGCTTGGCATATTGCAGGCCCTGGGTTCCAACCCAGCAAATGTGCACACATGCAAGCACACACACACACACACACACACACACACACACACACACACACACAGTTGTCTTTATTTGTTGGACATGGTGGAGCATACCTACAGTCCTACATGCTGGGGAGACTGAGACTATGAAATTGCTTGAGCCCAGCAAATGAAGACCACTACACAACAGAGAGAGACCACATTTCAAAAAGTGTATCTCCTGATTTTCTGTGTAATGAAAGAAAAACACGCTTGACTTGCTTATTGGGGTGTTGGAGAGGAAGTGGAAAGAGGAATGCTGAAATTTCTCATAGTTTGTGTAAAGTGTGAAATGTGATTTAATAAAGCAGCCAGACTTTTAACGCTGTTTTTAAAAAATTTTTTAATCTTTATTGGTACATTACATATAGGCATCATGATTGTACTCCATAATGGGGATTTGTACCAGTATAAGACACAAATTAATTCTCATTTTTTTCCCATAGCCCTACCCACCCTACTGCCCCACGCATATACATAAAATTCGTTTCCTTACTTTTTGTTACAATCTCATCATTTCTCCCCCTTCACCCTATTTTACACTGAGCATTTTCTATTTCACAATACATAACATAAAATTCTGGGACTCATTTACATCTTTATTTTCTCATATCAGAGAAAAGATACGATATGTACCTATCTGTGCCCTATTTATTTCACTTATGAGGATATGTGCACCCTTGTTTATAGAAGCCCAGTTTGTGACTGCTACATCTTGGAAACAACCCAAGTGTTCATCAACTGGAGACTGGATAAAAAAGCGGTGGTTCTTCTACAGAATGGAGTATTACTCTGCCATAAAAAATGATAAGTTTGAATCATTTCTACTTTTAACTCTCTAGAAACAGAAGGAAGGGGAAGACCACAGCCTCGTTAGAGAATGAGGAAGAGAATAATTCCTGGTAGGGGACAAGGGACACAGGAGAGAGAATATCGGAGGACAGCATAATTCAGTGATTTCTCCAAATCACCAAATCTCCAAATTTCTCCTGCTAGTTGCTCAGGCAAAAGCACCCTGAGTGCTTTGAGGAAGAAGATGTCTGTGCACATCGTCAATATTTGAAGGCTAGGAAAAGACCACAGTGATGCTCGGGGTACAGGTACACTGGAAAATGTGAAAATAACCTCTTTCTATAATTCAAAGTACCACAGGAAATAGCTGTTTACAATAATCATTAGAGTCTGTTTCAATTTAGTTTCATTACTTTTTGTTATACCCATCCAGTTCTCAGATTTATAAAGATGTAATTAAAAAAACCTTAACTACAGTATATGTCAATGTTTTTCTTATGTGTATACACTATAAAACAATTAAGAATGTGAATTAACATATACATCACCTCACCAACTTATCCAGTTTTGTTTGTTGTTACCGAGGACATTAAAGTTTCACTTCTGAAAAACAGGTTCCAGGAATTTAATACATTATTGCTATAATCTGTGCTCTGTTCTCAGAATGTATTCATCCTGTCTAACTGATAATGTGCACCAATCACCACCCTATTGTTCTCATGAGGTAGAGGACAGTGGTATTGGAGTAGCTGTTACTTAATAGCTTCTGCGTGCAGAATTGCTTAGTCATTTTAGATCTTATTTCTCAGCCTACTGTGTTTAAACAGAAAGGAGTAGGAATAGAATTAATGGAATACTCTAATATATCAAAACACTTAGCATATTATTAATCACCACCATATTTATCTCAGTTGGATGGTGTAGGTTGTAATACAAATAATTACTCAAATAAAAGTTTGAGATTTAATTTATAATACTTCTTGTTTGTACTTGTGCATTGTTGTAAAAAATGAGTATGTCTATTAGATAGAAGTAAAACACAGAAAAGAAAAAATGTAAACTGCCTAGAATCAGAATGTACTTATTGGAACAGTTCACAAGTAATAATGTTGAATGAGTGAAAGTAAATCAAAGTTAACCACGCACAAAAGAGCACAAATATTGGCATATATTAGTAATAATGTTTAGAGAGATCAGAGTTCAAACCTCCAGGCATTGACTTTCAGTACGGAGAACTGAGAAGCACATAGTTTATTTTCGTTCTCAAAATACACTGCAATCAAAATTGGCTGCTTGATATTCTCCAGTCAGCATTTTTGATTTTTATAATAATACAAAAGTATTAGTGATGGGTAGCTATGGTTGTCATGCGATTCTTTATCATATACCATAATTCACTTCTGAAAGGCAGGATGTCTGAATTCAAGGTGTCACAATGACTGAAATAAGCAGGCATTTTTGTCCTTTTGAAAACAGAAAGCAAAATGATACTATGTTCATATTTTGTCAAAAAAATATACTCCTAAGAGACTTTTTCTTGCTCAGTGAAAACGCTAATAAAATTTGACAACAAAGAATTGTTTCCCTTGGATAAATATTTGGCAGTAAGTAGCTACCTGTTACAGATGCCAAGTTATTAATTTCATATACTAATCTACTGTTTTTCCATTTTTGCATTTATTTCCCCAGCTAGAAGTTAAAGGGCTATAACACAAACTATTCTACATTTTCTCAAATTTATATTCAAGGGCAGGGGATATAGCTCAGTGGTTCCGGCGGCGCCTGTCTTGCAAGTGCAAGGACCCGGATCCAATCCCCAGTAACCACACAAAAATACTGGACGTGGAGACTCACCCCAGCAGCAACAAGTACCACATACCACAGTGCCGGGCGTGGTGGCTCATGCCTGTAATCCCAGCATTTGGGAGGCAGAGGCAGGAGGATTGCTGTGATGTGAGTTCAAGGCTGAGCTCAGGGCCAGCCTGAACTACACAGCGAGACCCTGTCCCCCCCAAAAAAAATTATATTCAATATAAAATTTTGTGCTTTGTTAACTCCAATTTTGCAGAGAAGTTTTTATCTACCAGAACCTTCACAAACATTTTGATCACATTCAGTTTGGACTATCCTAATTTCTTATGAACTACCTTCCATTTGTAAGCCTTCTTTTATTAAACTAATGTACTATTGTTCTGTATAATCCTTTGTCTTTGCATCACTGGCATACATAGAACACTGACCCTTTTTGATTACTTCAGAATTGTTAATATCTTTGTTTCCTTTCCCCCAGGTGTCCAAATCAATACATTGTTTAGTTGAATCTATTGTATATTCTAATTTAACCTTTATTATTTTTTCATGTGCAACCCCTATTAATATTTTTTCTTCCTGTAGTTTTATTTGCCTGCAATTTATGTGATTATCATGTCCACGTGGCACAAATTATTAATATTTAACAATGTAAACCATAAAAAGCAGCCTCTATGATAGAGAGCTTTAACATCTACTGTTTTATATTGACACTTTTGTTTAATAATCTACTCTTTGATATAGGCTGAATGTGTTCAGTTGATTGCAAACTACAGAATACAGTTAAAGTAATGATATATCTTTTCTGAAATTAGTTCATGGAAGAATAATGGCATTTTTCCTTAAAATTACCTGTCTTCTTCTGTTTCTGCCTGTCTGTCTGTCTGTCTGTCTGTCTCTCTCTCTCTCTCTCTCTTTCTCTCTCTGTCACACACACACATGCACACACAAAGCAGAGCAATAGAAAAACAAATAAGGACATGAACTGAGAATTATCTCATTAATGTTTGGAAGCCTTTTTACTAACACTACCACCAGGCAGAACAGTTAAAGATAATAGCTTATTTGTAACTGCCTGAGTAAATGATACAAATTTATTAGCAAAGCATTCCTAATCAATTGTGACTCTGAGCTATTGAAAACTTGCCACTGACATAAATTTTGGTTATAATTTTCTGGAACTACACCTGTCAGTTATATATTATTGTGAATCTATGAATTATGACCAGCCTTGTAGACAAATAACTTGGATTAAAGGTAGTCAAACCATGAGTTTTAATTTTTGATCAAAGTACTGAGTTACAACCAGAATACCAGCTGCCTATGCAATTGTAAACAAAGACATATGATATGTGTATGTAATTTCAGACAGTCCCTTCTATAATTACTGCAATGACTATAATCCAAATAAGCCCCCCACATAAGCTGGAAAAAAAAAAAAAACTAAAGAAAGGAGAGAAGGAAATAAAGCAAACACAATTGAAAAGAAAAAGATGGTAAAGAAATATGAGAATGCTATTTGTGTGATCAATCTCAATATATAGAGCATGTCGAAATCCACCATCTTCACAATTTTATAGAGAAAATATTTGTGTAAAGAAGCTTCTGTTGCTACAGGTGTCACTCAAATTAGTGACAGTGAACATTGTTAGATGCTGTGGAAAGGCTATAATTAGTGTGGATAAGTAAAAGGCAGATTCAAGTTATACGCTGTCTGAATCTATAATTTCTGCAAAAGCTAAAGCTATAAATGTAAATCTTTAAAAGATAAATCCATTAATGAGTGATGATAACGAAACACTTCATGCCAGTAAGAGGTGGTTTCACAGTTCTAAACTGGGAATGTGATTCATGGTATAACTAGGCATGATGAAGAAGCCAGTGCTGATAAAAGGGCTGCTAAAAATTACATGGGCCATTTTGTAACAATGGCACAGAGAAATGGATTTTGCTCTGATCCAATTTTGCACTGCAATGAAATTGACCTTTTTTGGAAAACAAATAACAAAGAGAATACATATTACTCAAGAAGAGAAGAGCCAGGCATGGTGGCTCACGCCTGTAATCCCAGCACTCGGGAGGCAGAGGCAGGAGGATTGCTGTGATGTGAGTTCGAGGCTGAGCTCAGGGCCAGCCTGAACCACAAAGAGAGACCCTGTCTCAAAAAATCTAAAAAAGAAAAAAAATTTAAGGGCCGGGGAGTTAGCTCAGTGGTTCCGGCGCCTGTCTTGCGAGCGCAAGGGCCCGGGTTCGATTCCCCGGTAACCACATAACAATACTGGGCGTGGAGACCCACACCCAGCAGCAACCAGTACCACATACCACAGTGCCGGGCGTGGTGGCTCACTCCTGTAATCCCAGCACTCGGGAGGCAGAGGCAGGAGGATTGTGATGTGAGTTTGAGGCTGAGCTCAGGGCCAGCCTGAACCACAAAGCGAGACCCTGTCTCAAAAAAACCTAAAAAAAAAA
>PVIR01031670.1:0-11119 GCA_004026965.1 Petromus typicus
AGGACAAGTTAGTGATTTAGCAAGAGACTGCCTCAAAATGAAAAGCTGGGGTTGTAGCTCAGTGCAAAGGTCCTGGGGTCATTCCTCATTACCATAAACAGAATAAAGCAACCCTAGGGATAGCCCGAGGAACACTCCAATCCCAGAATACATTCTAGACAAATGACTAAACTCACATCCGATGGAAATTTCTTTCAGAAGTTATTTTAAAGTCAAGAAACACATTCAGATAAAAGTGGCAACATTTTAGAACTGGTTTTTAATAGAAGTATAATGGTTCACATCCTATCTTAGGACATTCTTTATCCACCGTGATCACTGTACTTGAATTCTTCTTTGTATATATTGCAGCCACAGTGTACAGCGGAATAATTTCTTTTCACCTGCACTGGAGATAGCGCCAGGAACAGCAGACTCCTACACAAAATCCGTGCTGAATATTATCTTCTCCATTCGTGTATGTACTTAGAGGTGCCGAAGACTGAACCCAGGGGGTTCATAATGAGCTAATCCTCAGCTGAGTCCCCCCCCCCCCTTTAAGATAATATCTGGCTAAGTCTCTCAATTGCCTAGGCTGGGCCTAAATTTGTGACCTCCTGCCTCAGCGTCACAGATTGCTGGAATCATAGACATGTGCGACTACTACACCCAGTTAGCCCTGGCTTGCTGCTAATTCCAAGGACCCCAGCCCTTGGGGGGAGCGTGGCTGAGCTTCCGCCCTTCTCCCTTTGGTGTTGTTCCGCCAGGCAGTGAGAGTCCCTGTTCAGCGCGCTCGCCTCTTCCTCTTTTTTTATCCTTTGCTGCCCCCGCGAGGCAACTTGTGGTACCGCACCGTCGGCTTGGCTTGACTGGGTAACCGCGTTGCTAAGGACGCTCATAATGACCTGACCCCTCCCCACCCCCCACCACTGCTCGGTGGGGGACCGTCCACAGGTGCTGGAAATATACACAGGTGATCTATGGGAAGGAGCCACTGTCCAAAACCCAGCAATACAGTGTGAAAGGTGGCAATGTACCTTCTGTGGCATTTGATTCCTGAATTTGTAGGACTGGACTTTTCTCCGTTCTGCAGATTCAGAACTAGAGGCACTTAGAGATGAACCCTTAAGCACCCCGCGGATACACAGCCATACACAGCGCGCATTCCGAGCCAGCCTGGAAGGGGAGGTGGGGGGAGGCGGTGGCCAGGGAGGACCGTGTGCTTTCAGCCCCGAACCACAGCCAGAGAAAACAGGAACACCGTTGAAGGGTATTCAGTGGGGGAGGAGAGGCTGATCAATTGGAGCGAAGGCAGCAGGGGTGCGACAACTTGACACAACTAAGACACAACTTGTAACGATGAGAAGAAACAGTCACTGTCTTGGCCACTGTCTCTGGGAGGACTTGCTTGTGATTTTTGTTAGACTTTTGTATATTCCCCAATTTTAAGAATGGCCTGGGGCAGGATTTAGCTCAGTGGTTCAGGTGCCTGCCTGCAAGAGCAGGGCCACTAGTCCATCCCCAGTAACCACACACCCCAGTGCCAGGCATTCACCAGAAGGCATGGTGGCTCACGCCTGGAATCCCAGCACTGGGGAGGCAGAGGCAGGAGGATTGCTGTGATGTGAGTTGGAGGCTGAGCTCAGGGCCAGCCTGAACTACAAAGCAAGACCCTGTCTCCAAAAAAAAAAGTCTTTTTATTTAAATGTGTCACTATCTCAGTTGTGTCACTATCTCAGCTCCTGCCAGAGCAGGAGCAGCCTCTGTACCCGCCCTAATGACCTTCATTGGCTGGGCGGCCGGCCGCAGCCCACTCCCCTTTCCAGATGGAAGGTCCAGTATCTCACTCAGCGCCACACCGTGTGCAGGGCGGGGGGAAACAGTCACCAAGCTGAGCACTGAAACCCTCCTGACTCAGCCTGAGAATAACACAGATGAGGTAGCAAGACTGATGCGGCTGCTAAATACTGGACAAGGGGAGCTCAAGGTCACACCTCTGACTTTGAAGAAACTTTATAAAGTATTACGTTTGAGGCTGACCTTGGGAGAATGTCCAGAGCTTCAGCGTTCGCGAGTTCCCAAGACCTCCTGGTGAATAACCTTTAACGCACATGTGTGCGCACACTCTCCTTCTTTTCTTGGTGTGGTACTGCTGGTTGGACCCAGGGCCCTGTTCTGCCTTACCCACCCATCCCTTTTCACTTTACCTTTTGAGCTGGGGTCTTGCTAAGTTGTGCAAATGGGCCTTGAACTGGTGACCCTCCTGCCTCAGCCCCAAGAGGATGGAGTTACAAGTATACACCACCACACCCCAGTCACAAATTTTATTTTTAAAATATATACTGTCCTATTGACAAGAGCTACACAGAATAACCTGTGTCGATATTAGGCAGCACAGTGTTAGAGAGGAATTTTGTCTTAGAGGCTGGTTTCATTACAATTTGTATCTGTTTATTCAGTTTCATATAAAGTTACATATGGAGAAAATGTGAAAAGGGGTGTCAGCCTGAGGCTGTACTCATAAGCGAAATAAGTGGGATGCACGTGTGTGTAAATATGGAATCATTCCCCAGTGTGAGGAACTGAGAGGGTACGTGAGGTCCGGCATGTCCAACAGGTGTTGTGACACAGGAAGGAAATGTTCAGTGGGAAAGGGGAACTAGAAAGTGGGGGTGGAGGAAAGCAAAGAAGGGAAGAAAAAAACTGAGGGTAAAAAATGGAAACAAAGCTAATGGGTTGAATGGAAGGCAGGAGAACGGGGAAAGTAAGAATCAAGACACACCATGTACAGGTACAAATTCTCAGTGAGGAATGTGATCATAATGTGTACCTAAAATGTACCAATAAACTCAATAAAAGAGAAAAGAAAATAGGTGCTAGGGTTTGAGTAAAAAAAGAAAGTCTACAGTAAAGCTAATCCTTTATATAATTTTGTGAACTACTTTGAACGTATTAGAATGTTATATTTTTTAAATTATTCTAAATTTCATATAAAGGTCAGTTTTTGTTCTATTTCTTTAAATTATATATGCATTTTATTTTTCTTCAATTTTAGTTATATAAGAAATGCATGAGGACTATAAAAAATTCTTGCAATTTTTTTCCAACTTGGGACTACAGATGTTTATTTAATAGTATTACTCTCACATCTGCAGTTCTTTTCAACTTTACTCCAAATGTTAATTTTTGCCATTTGTAAGACACAACCATATAATTCTCTGGAAAGATCTAATAACATGATGGTATATTTTTTTCTTGTAAAAAGATCATTCACATTGTTGAGCACAGATTTATATGATTAGTACGACTTTTAAAAACATGTATTTTCAAGCCTTAACATAATTTTCAGTTGCTCAGAAGCTTAAAAACCTATTAATGTTATTGATACCCCAGCTACTTTTCTGTAAGTAGATATAATTTTTCCCAAAAGTAGTCAGCTCCCACTCTCTTTCGTTTTTCAGTCGCATCAACCTTTTCAAGGCAGTGGATATTACACTTTGTACCTAACAGAAAAAGAATGGACAACAAGTTAGAACACTGTGACTGATGTTCTAAAGATACGTCCGATGATTTTTACAACATGTATCGAAGACTTTTACCTTTTTATCAGTGAAAACAAAAAAAGTGGTCAGCGGGCCAGGGATTTAGCTCAGTGGTTCTGGTGCCTGGCTTGCACGCGCAAGGACCCAGGTTCGATCCCCGGTAACAGTACTGGGTGTGGAGACTCACACCCAGCAGCAACCAGTACCACATACCACAGTGCCGGGCGTGGTGGCTCACGCCTATAATCCCAGCACCCGGGAGGCAGAGGCAGGAGGATTGCTGTGAGGTGAGTTTGAGGTTGAGCTCAGGGCCAGCCTGAACCACAAAGCGAGACCCTGTCTCAAAAAACCTTAAAAAAAAAAAGTGGTCAGCTCAAATTTTCTGAGCTCTGCATTATTACTATCACTTAATAACTTAAGTGTAAAAATGAATGCATCGCCTCTCAGGAGTCATCCAAACATCTTGAACAGAAACATTTCATCGAAAAGGCATATTATGGAGACTGCTCCCTTTTCTAGATAAAATGGCCTTCAATAAACTAGATCTAGCTTTTAAACTGCATACATTTTAGGTGTATATACTAATAGCCACTAATAGCTCAGACCAGTTATCTGTTGAATTTATTGAAAAAGCCAGAGCAGAACTTACCAAAGAGTGTCTGAATTTCAGAATCTGGAACATAAAATGGTGGGCCTAGGGATAAGAAAAATGTAGTGAAGAGCAATTTCTCAACTTCCGTTCTCATGAGAAGTGAGTCCCTTGGGCTTACCTTCCCACAAGCTCCAGTGACCCAACCGTCCTGCTCCTACACTCAGTTTAGTTATCTGAACAGGTGCGGGCGCAGCATGGCCTTCTGATTTTGGTGGGAGGACTGTTTTGTTTTTGAGACAGGCTCTTGCCATGTAGTTCAGGCTGGCCTTGAGCTCACTATGTAGCCAGGGCTGGCCTTGAATTTGTGCCAGTCCTCCTGACTCAGCCTCCCCAGTGCTGGGACTGCTGGTATGTGTGTCACACCTGGCCTTTGAGTCTCTCTTTCTGTTTCTCCCTTTTCATATCTCACACCATATCTCATACTTATTGAGGGGATAGACCCACCCACAGATGGCTGAGCCAGCCTGGGGACTTAGGAGTCCACCAGCAAATTCCTCTGGTCTTCCCTCTCCCTAGATTAAATGAATCTAGTTTTAAAAGCTCGTTACAGGGCCAAGGATTTAGTTCCGTGCTTCCAGTGTCTGCCTCACAAGAGCAAGGTCCGGAGTTTGGAGTTCGATCCCTCGTAACCACATACCACAGTGCTGAGCGTGGTGGCTAACGCCTGTAAACCCAGCACTTGGGAGGCAGAGGAAGAAGGACTGCTGAGTCTGAGTTTGAGGCTCACCTGGACTACACAGTGAGCTGAGGGCCAGTCTGAACTACAAAATGAGACCTTGTCTCAAAAAAAAAAAACAAAAAACAAAACCTCATCACAAAATAAGATCCAGTGTCCCTAATTAATGGAAATAGGAATTCATGGAGGCAGAAATTAACTTGGCCTTCAATTCTGTGCATGGACAGGAGGCTGGGAAGAACATACAGCAGGCTCTGCCTAGTGTGGACACTTGGGACTCCGCTCCCTCCAGAGGGCAGAGAGGAGGTTCCTTCTAAGGCCAGGTCCCCGGAGAGTGGGAGGAGCACACAATTGGGAAAGAAGTGCAGGGGAGTGAAAACCCTGTCTCAAAAAAACCTAAAAAACAAAACAAAAAAACAAAAAAAACCCCTAGATTCATTTAAGCAAACAAAAAAGACTAACATACAAAAATCTTAAAGCACTTTTGAAAAAGCTCCATTAAAAATCAGATTAGGGGAGTCTTACAAAGTCTCTGTATTTGGTTTGCGATTTCTCCCTGAAAATAAAAGTCCAGCCATGATAAATGGTAAGTTTCAATGACCAGATCTTGGAGTATAGCTCAGTGGAAGTCTAGGGCCCTGGGCCCCGTCCTTACACAAAGTAAAATAGTATTATCATCCAAGTTCAAGAGCAAAAAGCGTTCTAATGGAATGCAGCAGATAAAGCCTACACTTTCAGAAATTACAAAGCAGCGATGTAGCGATGTCCCCTCTATCTGCCTATGAGGGTATATTTGTATGAGCATAAAAACATCTAGAGTTCCACTAGCCCCAAATAGAAGCCTCTTAGTGTACAAGTATATTAGCACTGTGCTTCCTGTGAGATACATTAGGATAAAAGTTGGAGAATCATGGGCCGGGGAGTTAGCTCAGTGGTTCCGGCGCCTGTCTTCCAAGCGCAAGGACCCAGGTTCGATCCCCGGTCACCACATACCATACTGGGTGTGGAGACTCACGCCCAGCAGCAACCAGTACCACATACCACAGTGCCGGGCGTGGTGGCTCACGCCTGTAATCCCAGCACTCGGGAGGCAGAGGCAGGAGGATTGCTGTGATGTGAGTTCGAGGCTGAGCTCAGGGCCAGCATGAACCACAAAGCGAGACCCTGTCTCAAAAAATCTAAAAAAAAAAAAAAAAAAAGTTGGAGAATCAAATTAGGACAGAAAAAGGCAGGAAAAATAAAAAGCTGTGTTACCTTCAAATTGTGTCGGGTCATAAGAGAAAACAGACATGAGGTAGAGAAATCCTTTCTGCAGTAGGGAAAGCATTACCTCTGTGTACCTGGAGAAAACACGGAAAGGTACATGTTATATTTCTGTAGGTAGCAGAGGCCGGAGTTGCTGAGCAGGGCAAGAAGCTGGAATCTACCTTCTTCAACCCTCCAGTGCTATCTCGGTACATAAATGTTTCTGTTTGTGAACATCGTGGTTCACAAGCCAAAAGCACCTGGGGAAATCTTGCTTTTGTTTGTGAACTCTGCAGCAGAGATGAACAGGATGGAGGCCATCTTTCCCGCACAAACATGAATGCAGCCAGCTTTTCTGGAGTTACAGATTGAGTTAAGTTCACGAACTGAAGGATTACTGTACTGAGTTCAAGTCTAACAATCACATCAAGTTGGTTCTTGTTTTAAAAGCGTGAGCTAGGAACTTGCTAAAGGTAGGGCCCAGTGGAAGGAAGCCTGCTCCCGGGGCTGGGCAGCTTGAGGACATCACGGGAGGACACAGACGCTCCTTCCGGCTTGCTACGGGCCTGGTGACCTCAGACTTGTGCCTCCGGGGGCACTGCCAGCCTCTGTGCCCTCAGAGGCAGGAGGTTGCTGCATCCAACCTCCAGATCAGTTGGGTAGGTTTACCAGAGCCTTGGGATACTTGTCTAACAAGTGCTGGGACTGAAATTAAAGCCGGAAACAACTCTCTCCTCTAGTCAGGTGGAGAGATAAGACTGCTGAGCAGGTGGCAGTTCAAGGTGGTCTCAGACTGAAGTGCTCCACGCGTGGCGTCGGCCATGACTGTTGCTGGAGTGACCCTTCACAGGTGGTGTCTCCACTGGCAGGTGACACTACTTCCCGGCCGTGTCCTGGTTCACAGAAGGGATGTGACCTGAACAGGCCCCACTAGAACAGCACCATGAGGCAGTGCCATCACTTGGCTTCACTTGGGATGGAAGAGAAGCTGGCCTTTAGCTGTAGATGCTGCAGTGAATGCTGGAGCTGTTGTGCCAGGCGAGATGGGGCTGTCAGCGGGCCAGGCCTGGGACAGAGGCAGGGGAGTAGAGGAGGGTGAGGAGGCAGGGTCTCAGGCACAGGGGGACCACCAGGGAGGGAGAGGCCTTCACAGTCAGGCAGGAGAGATGGACAGGTGTCCCCAAGGACTCAAAACCCAGCTCCTATCCACTGCCCACATAAGCTGGGCAAAAATTGCTTTTCCTGGTCCAGGGGATTGAATCCAGGCCTTTCCACTGAGCTCCATCCTCCTATTTTTATCCTGAGACAGGGTCTTGCGGAGTGCCTAAGGGGACCCAGCGGAGCCTGAACTTGTGCTCTTTCTGCCTCAGCCTTCTGGAGTGCTGGGAGGGCACCGCGCTGTCTGGCTGCTGGACAAATTCCTGATCTCTCTGTCTCTGTTTCCCCGTCTATAAAACAGGTGGAGGCCGACAGGCTGCCTCGAGGATTCAGGGTGTCCACTCAGGGTGTCCGCTTGCTCCCCAGGGGTTAGCTGTCTGTCATTCCCATTTGCATCTTCAGTGTGAACTCCTTGAAATCACAGGGGGTCATTCTTCCCGTCAAGCAAAAGAGCCAGTCAAAGGCGAATTCCCAACATACGTCCTTTGTCTTTTAACTTCCTGCTTCTTGTTCTGAGGAGGAGGGAGGAAGGAGCTTGTCCCTGTGGGGCATCAGTCAGGCTGCCTTTCTTCCGGAGACGGAGACTCAGTCCAAAATTCAAACTGCCCCATGTCTTGGTGCTCACCTGTAATCCCAGTTCCTCAGGTGGCTGAGGCAGGAGGATGACAAGTCTGAGCCCTACTCTCAAGAGAAAAAGGGCTGGAAATGTAGCTCAGTGCTCCCTGGATTCAACTTCTAGTATAAAAACAATTCAGAAAAATGAGAAAGGTGTACACTACCAATTCCTTTCAGGGGAGAGACATGCAGAAAACATGTCAGCCCCTGAGGGGACAACGGAAGCAGGAGGTGCTCAATACAGAGACAGCATGGAGACACACCACTAATACACCAAGTATTAGCGTCCACACAATGTCATTTTTTCTGTTCACTGGTTCCAAGTCAGTCATTATTCTGGTAACAGAGGCAAGCATGTTCTCAGGTGTACTCAGAGCCATGGCCACAGACACATACACCTCCTGGGCTGGGTGAGCTACAGCAGTCGCAGACTCTGTGACCCCATAGGAGCTAGATTCCTCCATTAGCTCGCCAGCTGGGGCCCCAGCTCCTTGTTAACCAGGCACGAAGCAGCTCGGAGTCCACCGAGATGGATTAGATCTGTGGACAGATAAGGTGGGCGCCTGGCTCTTCCCGTGTGCTAAACACCAAATATGCTAAATACTGGGGAAGCAACTATACATCGCATGTCACGGATGCCTTTGGTCTACTCTTGATGGCATCCACTTCGGTCCCTGCTGCCTTCCGGATTTTACCAGGTAAACCAAAGTTCTCGGAAGAACCAACCTCAGAGAGCAGAAACATCTTCCATGAGTCAGAACTACGCACAAATCCAGACATTTAGCAAGTGAGTTCTGTATACAAGCCTGGTGATCCCTGAGCTGGGAGCAGCTCACGGCAGACGCCAGCTGAGCACGCATGAGCGCTGCGCGGGAATGTGGTGGTTCTGGACACAAAGAGGTCTCCAGGTGTTGATAAAGGATACCAGTGACACGTGGGAGATGCAGAGTAGACACGGAACATATGATGAGCACAGAAATGGACATACAATAATCAAAAGGGGCAAGCTGGCACACAATTTCTGCAGTTATTTCCCCAACATCTGACACAGTATATATCTGGAACGTAGCAGGAATTTAATACATATTTGTGGAATAACTAAGTGACAGTAACAAAGTGATCATTAAGCAGCAAGTTTAAGAAGAAAAGCAGGGCTGGGGGCGTAGGAGGTGCGAGACCCTGGGTTCAATCCCCAGCAGGGTAGGGCAGCGGCTGAGGATGGTTTGCCCTGCAGGGAACGAAGATCTCCAGGGGACTGGTGGAGGATGTCAGTTCCCAAAAACAGAGGGAGGAAGAATGACAGAAGACAGAGAAGGGAAAATGGGAGTAGAAATTATCCTTGGAGGAAAATACATCCATTTCTGATATCACATGTTATAATTACAACTCAGTTTGGCAATACATCTTACTCATGAGTTGATTAATTTTTAAGAATGAAAATTTTGTTCGATAGCTGTGGAGCCAGCACTTCGGGATGATGGATGTTCCAAGTGTCTCCACACAACTAAAATATTCAACATGTACCTACATGCTTTATCTGAGCATGTGTGTGTTATTATTTGCATTGCGAAGTGCTATACACAATTGTGATCACATTTTCCTTGTATGCTTTAGCAAATGTTATTTTCTTATCAGATGATATCTAATAAGAATGGCTACTCAACATCAAATAATAAACTCTCTCATCTTAATGGGGGCTAATGTTATATAGCCATTTCTTTTAATTTCCACACCAGCGCTTTGGTGGTCTAAGGAGGAGCAGCAGTGTGGACTCTGAGCCATTCTGTCACAGACCAGCTGCCTACCTTGGGACAAGGAACATAACCTCTGACCTTCATTCAGTATCTGTATGATGCAAAAGGAGCAGCATACACCTCACAGCGCTGGTGGGAAGATTAAACGTACGGTGGGCATCCAGCATGCGTGTCCAGTGGGATGAGTAGATGGTGCGGACAGTGTTACCGGAAATATTTCACTTTTGCAGAGGAGTAAACTGAAGCAGAGAAGTTCACTCATCTGATGCAGTGCAGCTCCCGAGTGGCGGAGCCTCCAGCTTTCTATCCAGGTCATTACAGAGAAATCCTGTACTTTCTCAGAATTCAGCTAAAAACAACAGCAACACAAAGAAATCGTATTACTTACCGTCCACGGTCTCTTGGGTTAACAGCCACTAATGCGCCTCTGTCCCAGATCCTATCAAATTTATCAATATTTGCTCTATGAAAAAAATAGAAGGGAAAAAATTGCAACATCTTATGTACAAAAACTCCAGTTCTCCACATATTCTAGTGCCTCACCAATTCCCAAGAATGATGGTCTAATGTCTGCTGCGGGGGCGCACAGGCCTGCCTCAGGCCTGACTGCTTTAAGGAGTGGGGTCCTGTGGCAGCAGCCTCACATTCAATGAGGATTTGGGAACACAAAGGAGGAAGGGGACAAGATATGGCTTGGGGAGACCCTGGAGAGCAGGCCCTGACTTCCTCAGCACCTTGCCATTCATCTCGGGACAAGCCCAGGTGCAGGTAGAAGACACATCTTTCTCTCTCACCTTTTCCCATCTTGCCTTAGGTTGTAATAATACTTCTCACGGTTACAGAGCTGTG
Source organism: Petromus typicus (assembly GCA_004026965.1). Taxonomy (NCBI): domain Eukaryota; kingdom Metazoa; phylum Chordata; class Mammalia; order Rodentia; family Petromuridae; genus Petromus; species Petromus typicus. Next base: position 10,471 of record PVIR01031670.1, read on the forward strand.
TGTGGACAAACATATGAATGGCACAGGGCAAAAGCTGTAATAAGAAGAACTACAGGACAGAGACTCTGACCCGGGATCCTGGCTGCTACGCTGATGGGTGGCAGGGATGGAAGGTCCCCACGTACCCCGCTTAACAAACACCCACATTTATAAAAGTGCAGTCACATCTGTGGTCCTACCTGGGAAGATCGAAAATGCTGCAGCAGTACAGAGAAATATTCCCTGAAGAACTCTGTAATGAAACAATGATAAAACTACTTTCTGCTTCAATAGGGGATATTTGTGCGGCCAAGGGAGGAAGACAGAGACCAAGCTGAACAAAGGTGGTACAGAGCAGAGTACAGACAATCATTTTACTGTAGCTTAACAGTATTTTGCTTGTCCTTTTAAAGCTTGTGTGGGGCTCTACAGCTCTCTGGGAGGCGGAGGCACAAGGACTGCAAGTTTGAGCTGAATTTGGGCAATTTAGTGACTTAATGGAACTCTGTCTCAAAGTCAGACTGGGCTCAGGCGGCAGCTCAGTGTGAAGGCCCTTGGTTCAAGCCCCAGCACCATGCACAAAAACAAAACAAAACAAGCAAAACAACAAAAAAACACAACTTGTATGAGGTTCTTTTTTTTTAAAATCTTTTTTAGGTTTTTTGAGACT
>PVIR01031671.1:0-19260 GCA_004026965.1 Petromus typicus
GGAAGAATGGCATTATGCAGTCGCCGCTATTTTTATTGCTTTTGTGTTTCCTGCTTTACATTTATGGTTCCAGACTAGTCCTGACGCGCCTGTGCTGAGCTCTGGCTCCGGCTTGACCCAGACCCTTCTGCGCATGCTCCCCGGCCCAGCCCAGGGCCGCACAGCTGGCTCATTGTCAGGCCGCTGAGACCAGACCCAAGAAACTCACACCGTCTGTTTCTGGTGGAACAAAAATCTGACTTCTAAGATCATGAGTTTTGGTTAACTCAACAATGAGTGTTTTCTTAGTGTTTCATTTTGTCTCTTTTCTCCAGAAATACCTAGGGTGACTTCATGAAAAGAGAAACTACTAAGTTAAAAATTGCGTTTTAAAGTTACTTTTCTCTCTCTTTTTTAAAGGAATCCTTTGCCGAACACCTGGGCTACTCAAATGGGGTCATCAATGGGTAAATCTTAAGTTTTTATCTTTCAAAATATAATATGATTGATTATACCTGAACTCTTTCCTTATGAAGTGTTTTCTATTACACAAAAAATACTGTGATCTCCTTTGCCCATTTTGCTTCTCATTGAAAGGCCCAAAGTTGTTAACACAAATGATACCAGCAGTTTCTTTTTACTTTACTGGCATAAATTACTACTTGCCCTGACCAAGTGAGCTGTTCACAGGACACAGATCTCACGTAATAGACCTGACAGTGTCCAGATGTTCTAAAATTGTGCTGAAGCTCCCAGGTTGTGAATTCTCGCCAAAGGTGTAGCTTGGGCTTGAAGAGAACTTATCTTGCCAAATTTCACATCGATCTTTAACATTCACATGCATAGGAGAATCATGTCTTCCGACAACAAAAAGATGAAGCTTGCCCTTCCGGAAAGTGTGTTGTGTTTGTCTTGCACCAGGAGCGATGTGTGGTTAGGATAGAGGGGTCCCGGCTGGATCCCAAAGGCAGACAGGGTTCCTGGGCAAGAGGGAAACCACACCCTGAGCCAGCAGCTTCCTTTGGGCTGTGGTGGTCATTCGTGTTCTCTGCAGCTTGACCAAGGCCACAGGATGAAAGAGGCGTGAGAGGTGGTCTGGAGGAAATCTCAGGGCAGGGGATGGACAGCAGGAAGACATAGCTTTGTCTGTTAGAAATAGTATACACTGTGAGATAAATCCAGCACCCATGCTGCAGGTCAGTATCGTGGGCTGAGTTTGCATTGGCAAGTTCTCCGGCCAACAGCAGCCCTAAAACTAAATTCTAATTATACGTAACATGTACTGATAGAAGAAAAACAGTGGCTGCTTGTGGAGAAGGGCCCTGCCATAGCCTTTCTCTGTTTGTGGCACCATCTCCATCAGCTACCTTCATATTCTGAACTGTGCTGTTGCAGGAAGGCAGGGTTCCACAACCCCTCTGCAGGCCACCTGTGCACTGGGTCGTGTCAGTGCCCTCCAGGTCTTGTCAGTGCTCTGTTTAAACATCAGCGGTTGTACATCACACTGAAAACCAGTGTCCCCCTCTTCTCTCTCCTCTGTTCTCCTGGCCCAGTCCCTGCACTTCGGGTTAAACACATTCACCATTTGTATTTTCAGTTTCTCATACTCTTTTACCTCAGGACCTTTGCACATGCTCTTTCTGTTCCCCAGAATTTCATCTTTTCCACTCTCATCACACCTGTTTCCACCTGGTTACCATTCATCCACTTTCTCAAGTTTTACCTAAAATGTCATCTCTTCAAGGAGAGCTCCCCTCATTATCTAAACCAGTGATTGGCAAACTTTTTCTGTAAAGGGTCTGATGATAATACTCAGCTTTGTGGCCCTAAAATGCCCTCTACCCATTCAGTTTGGTGAGTGTAGCTTAAAGCAGAGGGACCAATCAGCAATGAGTGAGCAAGGCTGCATTCTGATAAAACTTTATTTATAAAGAGGCGGTAGACCAGAGTCAAAGTAAGTCACACCTCACTGTAATCAGTGGGAGATGACATATATTGCTGTGCCTCTCCTGGTGGCTCGGTATTTTTCTTTAGAGTATTAGCATATTTTACAATTAATCATTTTGTTTATCACTATACACATGTCTACTGTTGTGCTTGGTACATGGTAGGTCCTCAATAAAATTTTGAATGAATTGTGCGTACCCTAAGTTAGTAATTTTATATACTTAATAGTAGGGACTTACAGGCAAAGGAGAGAAAATGGAATGAGAGAATCCCTGAAACGTATTAGGCACACAAATGGCTTTCCTTCTCATTCTAGAATTTGCCATGAACCTTGAGTGGAAAAACACCCTTTATGGGTTTTATGTAAATGTATTTTCTTTCCTCAGTGAGTACTCCCATTGCTTTGGAGTTGGTATTCATTTACTGATTCCACAGTTCCTTACTGAATGTTTACCATAGTAAACAAGGCACTAGCAAATAGGAGAAGAAAATCAGAGCACTACTGGATGCCTCGGGAAGACAGCGGTAATACTGCTTCTTGTTTTGCATTTTTGGGTTCAGGGCTGAGCTGTATCGGGCCTCAGGAAAGTTTGAGCTACTTGATCGTATTCTTCCCAAACTGAGAGCGACTAATCACCGCGTGCTGCTTTTCTGCCAGATGACGTCTCTCATGACCATCATGGAGGATTACTTTGCTTTCCGGAACTTCCTTTACCTGCGTCTTGATGGTAAGTGCAGGGGGTATTAGGTCCAAGGCTGTGCAACTGCAAAATGCAGAGATAGATCCAATTTCAGCCAGAGAGGAGGAGGAAGGCTGAGGCGCATATTGTCTAGAAGGAAATTTTATAACTTTTACCTTTAAAATTGTTGATGTCGCCAGGAATTGGCTCAGCAGCACCACACCTGCCTTGCAAGTGCAAGGTCCTGAGTTCAATCCCTTATACCAAAAAATAAAAACACATTGGGCCGGAGAGTTAGCTCAGTGGTTCTGGCGCCTGTCTTGCAAGTGCAAGGGCCCGAGTTCATTTCCCAGGTAAGCACATACCATACTGGGTGTGGAAACTCACGCCCAGCAGCAACCAGTACCACATACCACAGTGCCGGGCGTGGTGGCTCTCGCCTGTAATCCCAGCATTCCGGAGGCAGAGGCAGGAGAATTGCTGTGATGTGAGTTGGAGGCTGAGCTCAGGGCCACAAAGCAAGACCCTGTCTCAAAAAACCTTAAAATAAATAAATAAAAACATTGACATCATGTGCATCGTCTGTCTTACCTATAAATCAGTGCAGATGAATTCAGAGTCACTGATGAGTCCCACAATTAAACTAAAGTGGAGTTTTAAGTCCTCCTTGCTCTGAGAATCAACTCTTATCCGTGCACTATATAGAAAACGTTGATAAGCCTTTAACTCTATGGTGGAGACACACCTTAGAGGAGGGAGGCTGTTTCCTGCGTTTTGCAAAGTGTTTAAGGTGCGTACCTGATTTTAACAGTGGAATTTAAATACTTTGTCCTAAATGTTCACAAGCAGATGTGAACGGAAGAAAATACGAACTCAAGGGTGATTGTTAGATTACATTTATTATTTGGATACAGGCCATAATGATTAGAGATCAAAGCTACCCCAGTTTTGATAGTATGGCAGGGGAGAGTGTGTTCCAAGAATGGGGAGCAGTAGGAGGTAATTGACAGCAGGATGCGCTTAATCTCTGGTTACAAAGAGCTCCATACTACTAATGCCTGTTTATATCTAATGCAACATTAGCATTATTAAAGGAATAGGAAATTTAAAATTTGTTTTATGAGGTTTTATTTTATTTTCAATCCAGCATTTTTAAATCTCCATTTTGCCCTCACAATAGTTAAATCTAATTGGCAGTATACCAAACTCAGACTCATCAGATATTTTCTTGAGTTCTTGGGTGAATTCTCTGTCTGGTCTACCTCTCCTGGCATTCATTTTCAAATTCACTCTACCATCTGACAGACATGATGATTTCAAAACTGTCGTATCTCTCTGCTCCAATTGATGGCTAAGTGCACTTGAATTTTGAGTTCAGAGATGGAATCCTGTTACCCCCAGCCTGCCCCAGGGGGTACGTCTTGGTTCCTCCCTGTGGCCGGTCCCCTCCCCCACTGTGAAGACTGTGCCTTCCGAGCTCACCCTCCCCCTTCCTCGGGCGACTCCTCTCAGGCTGGAGCAGCCAGGCTTTGTGTGCCCTGCATTTCCAGCCCTCGGCAGGTCCTGGTAACCACCATTGGCTACTTTGTGGCGCTCCACTTCCACTCTCACCTCTCTGAGGACCGCAGCCTGAGTCTATAAAACCGCCTAACTGCTTTTCTTGAAGCAGATCACCAGTGTTTTCTTGCCAGTGTGAAAGATTCTCTTCAGTGGTCTGTCTGTTGCTGTGCTCATTGTTACTAATAACAGTCCCAACAGCTAACTCTGTACGTAAGATATCAGGCAAATAATCGATAAATAACGAGATACTGAACAAATAACGTATTGTTATCCCTTTTTATCTCGTTATTAAAGTTTCCTGTTTAAAAAACAAAGATAAATGATAACATCAGGTTCTAACTTGGGTTCTTCTGATTCCAGATGAGATAGGTTTAGCACATCTTGTGAGATAAGCCTCATCTCTGTGGTGACATTTTAACAGTGATTTTTGAACTTAGTTTTTGAGTTAATTAATCAATTGAAAACAGCTAGAAACTAAAGCTAGGAGAGAAGTGGGCCACTCCCTTCCTGTTAGGTGGAAAGAGAAAACGTGTTTCAGAAGGCCCTGAGAAGGCTGTTTCAGTTTCTTGCACCGGAAGCAACAGCCGTTCGTTTTGGGGCTGAGAAAAACTAATGATCAGAGATCCCGTACACATACAGATAAATAGTCCGCACCCTTCCAATACATGGCGCTTCCCTCTGGCGCCCCACTCTATTGCCACATTGGCAAAATGGCTGCAGATTCTCTTTGCTGAATTTGATGCCTCAGATTTTTACTTCAGGGGAGACAGATGACTTGTTGAAAACTAGACTATTATTTTCTGCAAAGATTACAGTTACGTGAAACATTTGACGACTGTTGCATTATTGTTTTTGATTTTATTGGAAATGATTTTTGAATGAAAGCAAATGGTAAAGTTTCATCCCAGAAGATTAAATTTTCCAAGAGCAGTTTACACTCAGTTAAAATTAGTAATCATGTAAGTCCAGCACTGTTTTCCTTCTGGCAAATTCTGTAATTTTCAATGCAGTTTTCCTGGCTTTTAATTCTCTTCTTATAATTGGTTCTGTTGTTCTCTGATACTGGTGTTAGCGCCGCACACATCAACATTGCGTATCTGCAAGGAGATTTCCCTTTGGGCAAACTCGTCCAGGGCAGTTTGAATCTGCATGAGGAATCCTGAAAAGATTACTGCTGATTGGCAAAGATCTTGATTTGGGAAAATTTGACTAATGCCAACAATAATGCAACACATTTTAAACCTTGTAATAAGAAATATGACTGCTTGGCTTGAAAAGTAATGGACTCTTCATTAGTTTTATAATGTGTCAGGTTGCCAGCAATTTAGACTTGAAATAATGATCACATATATGGCCAGACTCTTCACTTAAAGTATTGAAAGAGGACACAAGGCCTCTTTTTTTTTTTTGAGACAAGGTCTTGCTTTGTAGTTCAGGCTGGCCCTGAGCTCAGCCTCCAACTCGCATCACAGCAATCCTCCTGTCTCTGCCTCCCAAGTGCTGGGATTACAGGCGTGAGCCACCACACCCAGGACTGTGGTGTGTGGTACTAATTGCTGTGCGTGAGTCTCCACGCCCAGTATTGTATGTAGTTAAACTGGGGATCGAACCCGTACCCTTGCGCTTGCAAGACAGGCGCCGGAACCACTGAGCTAAATCCCCAGCCCACAAGGCCTTTTTTGACTAAGTAGATTTGATCATTCTTTTTGTTTCTTGGTACTTTATTTTGCACTTAAGGTTATTTTTTCCAAAGTGTGCATATCCCCAGTTTTGTTGGTATCTTGATTTATCCGATCACGAACACATTGTATCTCAGTTGGTTAAAACTCTAAAGTTCATTAGATGCACAGTTTTCATATCTGTCAGAAAACAGTGTCATTACCTCTAAGAACCCTCTTTGTCCATTTTAGGTTTTTTTCTTTTTCAAGGGGTGGCTTTTCATTCAACTCAAGCCAACACACACATATATCTATTTATCCATGTGAGTGATTTTTTTTTTTTTTAAGAATTTTGCATCTGGTAAGGCCATCGAGAGAAGGCTTTGCAACAGAAAAATCATGCTTCCTTAGCATAGCAAATGGTTCATGATGATTTCCGAAAGGCACTTGTGAAAGGAGAAGGCAAAAGGTTTCCACATGTTTGAAAACTCACTGAACAAAGCACATCACATGCTCCGCCTCCAAAATAAAATTCCTACAATTCACTCACCAAACAAAAACTCCAATTCAGAAAGTAAAGGGAGTTTCAAGAAAGTTGCTTTGTTAAATGGAGAGCCCACAAAACCCTGGTTCCTAATCCCCATTTGCTACATGGAGGGAATTAATTTTCTTCCCTCCCCGGAGTATACTTGTTTTTACTAAATGTGAAAAACAGATTCTCCTTGTTTGCAAACTTGACCTCATACGTAATTTGATTCCTCTAGCTGGAGTCACTTAAAGTGTTTTAATAGTCTGAAATAAATTACTGCTGTATTTTCATCCTTGAAAAAAACAATACAAAGAAAAATATTTGTCTAGCAGCGGGTCAGGGAATATCACATAACATGTGTATTTCTCAACAGCCAACAGCCTGTTTTAGAACTTCGCATAGACTGATTGGTATTGTTTTTCTGTTTTTTCCTTCCACAATGCATTTAAGGGGGGAAGAGGGAAGCACGTTACAAATGGATAGTAAGTGGCTGAGTGAGAGGCTAATTTGGAATGCAAGTGTGTCCAAAAGTTAGCCACACTTGGATATGGGTGCTCTCTTCTGATTGGCTGTTTGGAAGCCTCCCTGGACTCCCTGTTGAGTCCCTCCAGGTGTCTGGCCTGCTGCTGTGCTGGGTAGGTTTTTAGTTCAGCTTCCTTTCAAGCCAACAGAGCAGGATGTTAACCTAAGAAGCAAATTAAGAGATTCTCTCTTGTTTTTGTTTTTTCTTTATTATTCCCCCTTCAGGTCTTGCTAGAAACGATTAAAAGTATTCACTCGCATTTTACCTTTGTACTGTATCACATTCACCAGCAATCCCACGGGTAGAGTAATAGACATCATCTTCTGTTTTGTTCTCACTCTCTGGCCATAAGTAAGTCCTTCCTTTCATGCCTAGGAGCGGAGTTGCTTTAAGCCACTCTAATAACTGTTTGAGGCATGTTTATGTATGTGTATGTGGGTGGGTTTAAAAATGTATTTGGTATTTTAAAACACGGAAGTAGATTCAGGAAATGTTTTCATTAAGTCTTGGATTAGGATAAGAATGTAGAATTTCTAAAGTCGCAAACATGGCCCATCCGAAGTCTTTAAACAATCTTTTTCTTTTTTTAAATTACAAAAGGTTCAAAGTTCTTTTCCAAAGAGCAAGAACCCAGGTGATTACCCCACTGACATTAAGAGGATGCTGAAGGTATTTTTCAGGGAAGCAGGCCTTTTTTCTCTTGTTTTCTGCCACTTTCGGACAGGAGTTAATTGGCAAATTTATTTTCTTATCCCCCCAGGCACCACCAAGTCTGAAGATCGTGCTGCTTTGCTGAAAAAATTCAATGAACCCGGGTCCCAGTATTTCATTTTCTTGTTGAGCACACGAGCGGGAGGCCTAGGCTTAAACCTGCAGGCGGCTGACACAGTGGTCATCTTTGACAGTGACTGGAACCCTCATCAGGTGGGTGCGTCTGCCGTATGCCCGAGGCCTCCCCCTGGGCAGGTGCTCACCCTGTCATTCACGATTACAGGACAGGCTACTTCTAAACCACTAACTAAAGTGTTTACAAAGGAAAAATGAAGGCTGACCAGTAGCTGTGGCTGTTCCTGATCTCCTTTGATGCATAGATTCTTTCGGGCCTACATACCCTGAAGAGTGAGGTAGAAAACCTCAGAATCCACTAAGTTTGAATCCCCTTCTCCTGGTGTTGCCGTTGAGACTACATGTGGTGGAGGACAAGCAGAATTTCCCAGGGGCCGGGGGTGTGGATTACTGGTGGGGTGTGAGCTGCATAGGCTTTCCATCTCCAGCACTAAAAAAGGAAAAGTTTGTATGTGATGAGAACAATAGCAGACAACACTCACTGTGCCGACCTTTTCCTGCCTATTGCTGCACAGCCACCCCACCCAGCAGTTGATAAATGGAATCTACAGTAGAGGAAATGGAGTCCTAGGCGGGTTAGATAACTTCCTCAAGATCTAACAATTCATGATACTTCATCTTATATTTTGTGTTTTTTTTAAGTCATCACTAAAACATTCTATAGAGCATCTATCGTTGTTAGCCCTCTTCACCAGACAAATAGTTGTTCATGTGAAGGAGTACTTAGACTTAAAGAGGCAATTAAATTCATCCTTTAAGGCACTGGTTTCCTGCCTGCTGGTAAGACATTGGCAAGAATGACAGGCGTCAGGGTTGACTCCTGTAGGAACAAATCCTGGACTCAAGCCAGTAAGAGGGAGACTGCATGGAACATGTGAATGTGAATTCTGTATCCACCTCACCTGCGAGCCTCACTCAGCAAGGGTTTGCTCAGCAGTAGCACTGACGTCTCGGGACACGGGAAAAATGGAGAGGAAAGCCTTCGGCAAGGCGGTTCTGGCAGGTGGTAGAGTTCAGGGGTGGGTTAGACTTATGTTTTTAAAACTATGTGCACCTGCTTCCTGTCCCTTCTGCTGCATCCCAAGGTTGGTTGGTTGTGTTTTTCCTGGTGCTGGAGGTCAAACTCGGGGCTTACTGCATATAAGCACATGCTCTAACCACTGAGCTAGCTACACACCGGTCCCAGATTTCTTATTTCTTATTTAGTGCGTCGAGGTGGTTTATCCTTGGAAAAAGACTCTGGGAAATTGCCATTGAAGATCTCTCATACTTTTTTTATGCTACTGGAGATTGAACCCAGGGGTCCTGTACCAGGAGCAATACTTCCCCAGCTCTTTTTAGTTTTTGAGAGAGGTTCTTGTCAAGGTGTCCAGGATGATCTTGAGCTTTTAATCTCAGTGCCTCAGCCTTCTGAACAGCTGAGATGGCAAGTGGTGGCCATCCTTGGGGCTTCTCAGTTGATCACTGCATGAGCTTCCTAGTCAGTCCCTGCCGGTGACATGGATAGATTACTGATGTGTTCCGACCTTGAAAAGGTGGGGAGCCACCAGCGCAGCCTGTTTGTTCCAAGTGTTCATTCAGAAAACGTTTTTAGACATTGTATATTTTTTGGTATTCAGTGTTGCAGTCTAGAGCTCTACCTTGCTCCTCATGCTTGGGAAGTAAACCCAGGGCCTTGGAATAAGCTGCAAACCCAGCCCTCTATATTACTGATTTTTTTTTTTTTTTCAGTTGTTGAAATTGTCTTACTAAATGGCTCTGGCTGGGCTCTGAATTAGAGTCTGACTACTGTCGCCTCCTTTAGTGCTGGGTTAAGGCCATGTCACCAGGCCCAGCTCCTGCAGCTGTCCCTTGCACCGTTTTCCTTAGTGTCTTCTCTGCAGGTGTGAGGCGAATCTGTGCACTGTACAGAGCTCCGCTGGCCTCTGAGGAGCCTTACCTATGCTCGCCTCCTGAGTGCTCAGAGGCCTGGAAGTTTACATTGGCCCGGTGACTTTCCCTCAGCCTTTTTTGGGTAATGGTCTGTAGGTGAATGGAGAGTTTGCTATTTTTAATCTTCTGAGCCAAACACACCAGATCTCACCTGTTCATCTTCCCTGGCACCGAATAAATTCTGAGAGCCCAGGAAATCAGTGTTTCTGGAAATGTTAACACATTTTGGAAAGAGACGCTGGGTCATCTATGCTTTTCTCTCTCCCTTCCCCTCCCTCTTTTCTTCCTCTATATTTTTACTTTTCCCCTCCTTCCTCCCTGTTCTAAACTTTGGAAATATTTGTGACCCGTAGCTATAGGGGAGCCAGAAGAATCAAAGTAACATTTCATTTCCCTTCTAACTACACGTGAGCTAGGTTTTTGGCAGTGAAATACAGGATCCTGAATCTCCTGTGACCTAACTGATCACGAGGTCCTCACGCTGGCCCTGTACCTCTGTAAGTATTTACATCTGTCAGAACCAGGTTCCCTTCCGCCCGATGAGTGGACTGTGCTGACCGCGTTGTGCCATCTGTCACTGAGACATGGCTGTTTGGTGAGGAAAACTTTGCATTTTCAGGAGTCAGCACTCTTCTAGTGGTAGGACTGAGTGCTGAGTTTTTGTTCAGAATATAAAGGAACTTTGCAACAGCTGTGTAGGCAGTTGCTGGCCGGTTTGCGTGGCTTCCATCAGGTGAGTATTTCGCAGAGGAAGGAGCTCGTCTCTGCTGCTGCTCAGCAGCACATAGCCAAGTTCAGACCTGCACATGTCCAGGTCTGAAGAGGATAGCCACTCCTACTCCTGGCCAAGGTCACCTGAAGTCTTACTCTTGGGCCCATTACAGGCACTGTTTGCTGACCTCAGTCCAGAAAGTTATGAAAAGGTTGGTAACACAGAACTGCTCATTTTAGCCATCGCTTAGCTGTCCCATAGAGATCCATTGAGAGAGATGTTGGTATGACGGGCTTCATAAGGAAGTGGAGTCTTGTTTTCCCCTTGAGATTGTAATTACCCATCTCCTCTTTAGAAAATAATCTTGCGTCAGGGATTTAGCTCAGCATTTCCAGCCCCTGCCTTGCAAGTACTGCCTTGCAAGCATAAGGTTCATTGGTAACCACATACGACAATGCCGGGCACAGGGAGTCATGCCCAGTAGCAATCAGTACCGCATACCACAGTGCCGGGCGTGGTGGCTCACGCCTGTAATCCCAGCACTTGGGAGGCAGAGGCAGGAAGATTGCTGTGATGCGAGTTGGAGGCTGAGCTCAGGGCCAGCCTGAACTACAAAGTGAGACCCTGTCTGAAAAAAAAAAAGAAGAGGAGCCTTTAGTTTTTGAGTGTCTGGGCAGAGGATATTGCTGGGACCATGAGATGCGGGGAACAGATTATTGCTCTCAATGTATATGTGGCGAGGGTCTGATTGGGACTTAAATTAAGAGCTGGTCTACACTGGCCCTGACTCCATCGCTGAGACCACAGTGACTAAGAGGGACACACCAAATGTTTACTGAAGAGCTATGAAGTCAGATAACTGCTTCAATCTCATTAATGCCTTTTTCCTTTTTATTGCTGTTCTCTAAAAAAAATTATTAGTAAATGTTTGCCATACAGTGAATGTGTTCGTTCCGGGTATTGGCACATATGCTGCGTCTTGATGCCTTTTACCTTCCCGTCCCCTCTCCTCTGTCCATCCGCCGCTTCCCAGATCCTCTCACCTCTCTGTTGAGTCCATCTCCCTGTTTCCTGTCACCTAAGGTTAACATTTGTTTAAAGTCAGAAAATTGTGAAGCTCTGTATTAGCAAAATGAAGATTAGATAACGCCCATAAATTTATCTCTGGAGATGTCAGCACTGTTAGGATGTTGATGTTTTTTGTCCTTCCCACTTTTTTTGTGGTATAAATAAATACGCAAGTGCAAGGTTAATAGACGAAAGTCATATATAACTTGTAGGTTTTGCTTAAAGCTTTGTGTTACTAGATTCCTAAAATAAAATTTTTATGCTACTATGTTGGTATGTATATAAGTAGAACACCATGATTTAATTAAGCAATCTGTCATTGTTGAATGTTTACTTCTACTTTTTGTAAAAACTATAGCAAGCTACCCAGGGTGGTGTAAGCCTAGTTTGTAATCCCAGTATTCTGGGAGGGTGGAGGATTGCAAATTGAAGGCTAGCCCAAGGTACACGGCTGACATGGCAGGACCCTGTCTCAAAATTAAAATAACGTAAAATAAGAACTAAGCTGTAGCAACCCCAGGTTTAGTCACCAGTATTGCAAGCACACACATACAGGAATACCAAGAAATCTTTGTTTCTTCAGGGTAGATTTCTAGAAGTGAAATTTCTAAGTGAGAGCCATACCTGATTTTTCTACAGTTTGGTACATTATGCCAAATTTCTGTCCCCCAAAATTTACAAGTTTAAGATTTTTAGATAGAGTTAGGCCCCAGGAATTTGGCTAGCTGAGCCATCTGTGTCTATGTCTATAAATATACAGATATCTATATCTGTATATATGTGTGTGTGTATGTATGTATATATGTGTATATACATATGTACACATGCTCACGTGCATGTGTGTATATGCATTTATATACAACTGATGTTTTAAAAATCAGTGTTAACACAGTATGAAAGAGAAAGTGCATCTTGCAACTTACGAGTAGTTTGTAGGTAATGTCTAGACCATAATTCTGACCTCATATGTATTGGCTTTTGTTGTAGGTAGGAACCAATTTCATTGGTAAACCTCAGAGCAAATAAAAATATTTTGAGACGTGGGTGTCAAAACCAGAGATATTATTTCAGTTGGCTTCGTTAATTTAAACCAAGCTTCCTCAACTAGGAGTAACCTTGAGTTTTTTCCAAAGAAAGTAACTTCTGTAGTACTTTTTAAAATGCAGGCAAGATCTTCCTGTAGTAAGGTAGATTAAATGGCCTTCCCACATTTCCCACTGGGGTAGGGCCTTATTTGCTAGGCTAATCCAGGTACTGCAGACCTCACAGTGCATTGCTCTTGCAAACAGGATCTGCAGGCCCAAGACCGGGCTCACCGAATTGGTCAACAGAACGAGGTCCGGGTGCTGAGACTTTGTACTGTGAACAGTGTGGAGGAAAAGATTCTGGCAGCTGCAAAATACAAGCTGAATGTGGATCAGAAAGTTATCCAGGCCGGCATGTTCGATCAGAAGTCTTCAAGCCATGAACGGAGAGCGTTCCTGCAAGCCATATTGGAGCACGAAGAGGAAAATGAGGTATCGGAGGAATTTACATTTATGAAATCAAACAGTGACCTGTTGTCTCTTTAGGATTAAGAATAACCTCTTTGTTCTTTAAAGAATTTCCTGGACTGGTGTTAATTAAAATGAATAAATTAGCTGCTGTCTTATTTCCCAAGCACAAAAAGCCTCTGAAAGTTATCCAAATGAGTATTTTAAAAACTGATGACAGAGGGCCCTCAAGGCTTGGCCAGTGGCTACTTCTAGGGAGATACTGCCAAGTGAGCATTGTGTTGTAAATGCTGCCTCCTATAGGATTGCTGTGGAACTGCAGGGAGGATTCACCGACAAAAGCAGCCTGAGAGCAGACAAACCTAGCAAACTCCCGCCCACCTCGCTTTCCCTTCCTTCCACCCTCCAGAGCCCTCTATCTCTGTTGCTTTTGATCCGAGACGACAGCACTTTTCCATGTCTGTAGGATAAGCTTTCACAGCTATCTCCAGCTCACTTAGCTGTATTGCACTTGGAAAGCACGACCTTATCTCCACTTAAAATATCTCTTTTAAGAGCTGACCAGACGGCTGTCGGTGTGGCTCCCTGACAGAGCCTTTGCCTGTCCAGCATGAGGCCCTGGATTCCATCTTCAACACTGGGGGAAAAAAAGCTGACCCAATGCCTCAGAAGTCACAGGTCAAAAAGTCAATTTGCCAACAGGGTGTGAAGAGTACATTGGTTGGCGACATTCCTTTTTAGGAAATCTTTGGATTTCTCGTTTACATTTTTAATTGCTAACTTGACTGACTTTATACTAAATATTAACTTCAGGTCTCAGAATGCAGCTCAAGGATAGTGTCTGTGGTCAGTGTGCCCATGGTCCTGGGTTCTACAAAAAAATCACCTAAAGATTGATGTGAACTAGATTTTAAGACATATTTATGGGGCCTTCAAAACTATAAAATACTAGCACCAGTTCTTAACATAAAATTGGCTAGATGAACAACATATTTAGAAACTGAAGCATAAATTTACATTAAATATTTACATGGAGTACTATTTTCATTGCATATATTAGAGACAGTTTGATTTTTTTGTCTCCAGTAGGGTATGTGCTTTTGAAGTCTTCTGTAAACTAAAAGCAGTTCTTTAAAAAACCTTACATGGTTTCCATTTGGGCAAGGAATCTAAATATGAAATAACTCTTGATATTTTAGAGAATCCTAAAATGAATCCTCTTACAAATCAAAGAGTACTTTGATATGATCGTTTCTAATGTGTCAGCCATGTGTGCTCGATTACTTATCTGTTAAATACATCAGCACCTGTACTGATACATCCCCAGATAGTTAGAGATTTCTGTCTCAAATAATTCACCACTTCAGAGTCCTGAAGTCGAATCTTTGCTGCAGACTTAGCAGCCATTGTCAGGCGGTTGTGGTTGTCAATTACCCAATTAGCTTTCTAGCACACGCCGTGCCGTGCACCCACAGGCACTGTCCAGGGCTGACATGAGCAGAGCCCGTTCACAGTCAGGAGGCTCCGCTGTTTTTGCTTGTGTGTTTTTTGCACACCTTGTGTGAAAATACTGCCTGACCTGGGTTAGTTCGCAGCACGCAAGGAAGCTGGAGTTTTCCAGCCTCCCAAAGCCACAGCAAGATACTGGGGACCACCGGGGGTGGGGTGGGGGTGCTGTGGAACCCGGTGACAGTCGCTTATAGCTGTGAGTGGCCCTGCTGGGCTTTGTATACCTTTTAGGGCATCACTGTGTCAAACATCTTGGCACAGTCTGGGTGGCCTATGTCCACCCAGCGACACGAATGAGCAGCAGCAACACTCTGGTTCAGTGCCCCTAGGCAGCAAAGGCTGCTGCCACCCCACTGGCATCCTCATAAAGTACGAGGGTACAGGGAACCCAGGCGGATTTTACTGCAAACTGCCCAGCTACTTGGTTCTCCGGGAACTCAGATCAGGGTGGGCAGGTTTCTTGGCAGCTTCTAAAGAGAATCTTTTCCTCTTAGGCTCAGAGTCGTCTAAGGACTCACCGTGCTGGGCACAAGAGGATAGCACAGTTCACAAGAGAGGGTGGGCACAAATGGCCATCCGTTTACCTGAAGATGAACTATCCAGATGCCTGGTGCTGTGAGTCTGGCCCACCCTCAGTCGAAATGTAATATTTAGACAAATCGACTTTAACCCATCTAGAGATGAACTAAAATAGAAAGTTTTTCAGCAGTAATTATTATCTTGAATCATAGGCTTTTTGCTCTATCGGGTTGCATTCATTGCTAGCACTTATTAAGTCCTTACAGTGCCTTCCGATGTTATCTTTGGAGCTCACATCCTCAAGTCACTTCGGCTGCTAGTTCTCCCATATTCTTTTTGTAAAACACTTGCCTCGTTTTGAACATTTGATTTGTGTAATTGGGTGTTTGAAGTTCTATGGTTTCCTCTACCTCCCCCCTGCTGATATTTTGAAATTCCCCAATTTGATTTTTAACAAGCCCACTCAGCATAGGATAAAAATACTTTTGGAAAATAAGTCCTCTACTCTCTGCCCAACTTTTAGAACCGTCTTTTGTAAATGTGTAAGTCATAGAGTAACGTTCTGACAAACTTGAAAGCTGTTGGTTTCTGAGCAAGTAGAAGCGAAGTAATGTTACATTGATTAACAGAATATAAAATGAAGATTTGATCCCTATGTAATTGCTGTCTCTACTTCATTTAAATGATTTTAATTTAGTATGGTTTTGAGGGCTTTTTGTTTTTGATAGCTTTTGAATTATCTTAAGTGACAGCCTTACCCCATAGCAATGGTATCTGGTTAAACGTACCGTAAAGGTTGTAAATTTACCTTGCATGTGTGATATTTTGGCCTTGAACTGGGCTCAGTCACAGAATTTTATATACTCTTGTTTTCTGTGAGGCTTTGAAAAGAAGCATTACTGTCTGGGATAAGGTCAATGCACTTAAAAGAATTAACATTAAGTACTTTTTCATGTGACTTTCCTTTTTGAAGTCTTCCATCCTCCTATGAAGTGGATGTCACACCCTCTTCACCTATGAGCTCATTGAGGCATGGAGAGACTGAGTAACTTGCTTTAAAAGTCACGGAATATGGGGCCAGGGAGTTAGCTCAGTGGTTCTGGCGCCTGTCTTGCAAGCGCAAGGGCCGGGGTTTGATCCCCCAGTAACCACATACCATACTGGGTGTGGAGATTCAAGCAGCAACCAGTACCACATACCACAGTGCCGGCCGTGGTGGCCTGTAATCCCAGCACTCGGGAGGCAGAGACAGGAGGATTGCTGTGATGTGAGTTGGAGGTTGAGCTGAAGGCCAGCCTGAACTACAAAGCGAAACCTTGTCTCAAAAAAAAAAGTCACGGAATATGGATACGCACCCCAGAGAACCACCTTTCTTGGAATGCACTCCATTTCCTTCTTTTATAGATCTTACTGAGGATGATGTGAGAAGCTTACACAATATGAACGGCAAGTCCCAAATCCAAGAACCCTTCTCTCAACTTCCTGGATTGAGAATGACGACCCTTCTGGTGTGCCAGACAGATTCCCCTTCTGCGCTTGCGCCTCCCCTTCGCCGCCACCACTCCTAACACCTGTTCCTTTCCTCTGTTTCCAACCTCAGGAAGAAGATGAAGTTCCCGATGATGAGACTCTGAACCAAATGATTGCTCGGCGAGAGGAGGAGTTTGACCTTTTTATGGTAATGCTGCAGAAAATCATGACAACTTCATGCCTCTTCCTCTGCCCCTTTTTGCTTCTAACCAAGATGCCCGGAGCCTGTGTGCTCTGGCGGAACGGCATTTGTGAAGCCTGTACCTTCCTTCGGTTCAGACTCTGCAAACTGGCTGGATTTAGCCTGCAGACATATTTTGTTTGGCCCACACAGCATTTGTTAAAATTTTACATTTGTTGCCAACCTAAAAAGAATCTTGAAATTTGGCTTCTTTTTAAGAAATGACATCAGGCAGTATCAGTCCCAACACTCTCTGTATGGAAACAGTTGCCCAGAGCTGAGTAGCGGCTGCGCCCTCTGGACAGGCCACGCGGTCTGGTATCCCCACGCCTAGCCTGTGTCTGAGCTCAGCCCTGTGTCATGCAGGAAACCTGTGGAGCTCGTGTAGGTTTTGGACATGCAACTATCCTAGCTGCCATCTTCCTTGAGGAAAGCAAATTCACTCCTGTTGGGGCAGGTGAAGAGCAGCAGCTGACATGACATGGGTGCGCCCCTTCTCCTCCTCGCTGAAAGCCGTCTTGAGCAAACAGGAGCTTCAAGGTGCATATAGAGAAAGGTTTAGCCTTGGTTTAAAGGGCAAAGATGCCTGGATTTTACTAGCACAAAGTAGGTGGAAAAGAACTTTGGCATTTAAAAATTAATACCACTTTTCAAGCTTGAAGTTCTGCGATACATAGCACCTAAAATGCTAGTGAAATGTAGCATTGTTTATATGTGTGGCCTATGTGTGCCTACGTGTGGCAAACCAGGGTTTGAGGGGAGCAGGCTTGCTGGCAGTGGAGAGCAGGCTGTGCAGCAGCTCATAGAGTGGCATTTATACTCTCCTGCTCTTTTGTTTACTTTGTATCCTCAGTGACCAGAGCAGTCTTTGCCTGTAGCAGTTCCTTACTAGATACCCACGAAATGATACCTGCAAAATTTCAGAGTTGTGTGAAGATGTCAGGATGGATTTGAATATGCAGAGTTAAGAGGGGCCCTCCAGTGCCTTTAATCATAGTGATCATTGTCAGATACATTTAGCTTATTGTGGAGGATCTGAATAAATGCAAACCATGGCTTTAGCCTTGGAATGCGGCAGATCCCTAAAATCAAAAGTCCTGAATTAGAATGCCCTGCCTTTCCCGATAAGCAGTCTGTCCAAGCAAAGTGAGCAGAGGTGGATGCCGTGGGGATGCTGGGTCTGAGGACAGTGCTACCAAGGAGAAGTGTGAGAACCACGTAGCCAGAAATTACAAATATGCAAGAGAAAAGATGGAAATCTTTTTTACATGTAGTCTAAGGATTTCAGAATATTTGCAACTACATTCAAGGCTTTTAAAATGATGATAAGATGGTGGGCCAAGCAAAACACAACTGTGGGCCAAATGTGCCCCCGAGGGTTTGCATTTCTACCTTTTTAGCCTAGATAGTCTGCAAATGGGGCTCCAGCTGTGTGGATGCCTGTGGAGTTTTGTGATTTTTGTCTGGGGAACAGATTGTGTCCACACATAATGATTCAGTGATAAAAAAGACCTTTAATTCTTTCCCATGAAAATTGACATAGCCATAGAAGCAAGTCCAAACCCCCTGTGTGTGTACACACACACACACAACACACACACTCCCCGTAGCCAACGTAGCGTCTTCACAGCAGCCAAATGTCTGACTTCTATTGGGAGATGAGGGACCCACATTGGAAAGAGACGTCCTCCTCCCTCAGGAACTTATTAAAACATAGACGATATGTAGACAAGAGGCCTTCAGCTTCCCTGACCTAATCACTGGTTGACAGTAGTTCCGTGCTACTCTGGCCTCAGATACGTTGAGGATGCAGGAAGAGATAAGCCTCTGGCATCACACAAATGAGATCAGGCCCAGAGATGGACAGGGCCATTAGCACGCATTCCTTACTTTTTGGGCGAGGTATTGGTAGAAACTGAAAAAACTCAGAAAAATATATGAATGTCTACCCAAGGCCGAGTCTTTTCATTTCTACCTTGGGAAGAAAAGGTTCATAACAGGTGAGAATGATTAAGGAACACGTTCTTTTTTTTTTTTTTTTTTTAAGGTTTTTTTTGAGACAGGGTCTCACTTTGTGGTTCAGGCTGGCCCTGAGCTCAGCCTCCAACTCACATCACAGCAATCCTCCTGCCTCTGCCTCCCAAGTGCTGGGATTACAGGCGTGAGCCACCACGCCCGGCACTGTGGTATGTGGTACTGGTTGCTGCTGGGGTGAGTCTCCACGCGCAGTATGATATGTGGTAACCGGGGAATTGAACCCAGTCCCTTGCGCTTGCAAGACAGGCACCGGAACCACTGAGCTATATCCCCGGTCCAGGAACACATGTTTTTTTTTGTTTTGTTTTGTTTTTTTTAGGGTTTTTGAGACAGGGTCTCGCTTTGTGGTTCAGGCTGGCCCTGAGCTCAGCCTCCAACTCACATCACAATCCTCCTGCCTCTGCCTCCCGAGTGCTGGGATTACAGGCGTGAGCCACCACGCCCGGCACTGTGGTATGTGGTATGTGGTACTGGTTGCTGCTGGGTCTCCACACCCAGTATTGTTATGTGGTTACCGGGGAATCGAACCCGGGCCCTTGCGCTTGCAAGACAGGCGC
>PVIR01031672.1:0-19256 GCA_004026965.1 Petromus typicus
CAGTTTGTGATTGCTACATCTTGGAAACAACCCAAGTGTCCATCAACTGGAGACTGGATAAAAAAGCTGTGGTTCTTCTACAGAATGGAGTACTACTCTGCCATAAAAAATGATAAGTTTGAATCATTTCTACTTCAATGGACATACCTTGAGGATATCCTCATAAGTGAAATAAATAGGGCACAGATAGGTACATATCGCATCTTTTCTCTGGTATGAGAAAACGAAGATGTAAATGAGTCCTAGCATTGTATGTCATATATTGTGAAATAGAAAATGCTCAATGTAAAATAAGGTGAAAGGGGACAATGTTGAGACTGTAACAAAAAAGTAAGGAAACAAATTTTATGTATATGGGGGGGTGGTAGGGTGGGTAGGGCTATGAGAAAAAATGAGAATTAAGTTGTGTCTTATACTGGTACAAATCCCCATTATGGAGTGCAATCATGATGTGTATATTTAATGTACCAAAAAAGATTTTTTAAAAAATGATAAGATTGAGTCATACTCAAATGGATGTACCATGAGGACATCCTCATAAGTGAAATAAACAGATCACAGATGTGAAAATATTGTATCTTTTCTCTGGTATGAGAAAATGAAGTTATAAATGAATTGTAGTATGTATAGTTGATATTGTGAAATAGAAAATATTTAAAAAGGAAGAGAGTGTAGGGGTAAGTAATGAAGGGAAAATGAATGTGGTAATAATGAAGAAAAAAGGAAATAAATTATGTAAATAAAGGGTAGGGGGTTACAAGGTGGGGGGAAAAAGGGAAAAAATGAGAATCAAGTCGTGTCATATTCTGGTACAAACCCTCAATGTTGAATGTGACAATGATGTGTACTCATAATGTACCAATAAAGATTTAAGGAAAAAATAAATACAGAAAGAAAGAAAGGAAGGAAGGAAGGAAGGAAGGAAGGAAGGAAGAAAGAAAGAAAGAAAGAAATTGTCTTCAAAGGGCAATTTCTCAATAAGTACCTTGCTCAAGAATATGGATACAGGCCCCATTTCTAGGGAAACCAACCTAAAAAGAGTAGATGGTTTAAAGGCAGGATGATGACTTCAATTTGAGCTTCTAAAGAGATTATTTTAAAAGGAAGACAGAATCAAGTATCAGTCAAATTAGCTTCAAATTTGTAACTTGCTTGTCTTGTAGTCTTGGACAAGGGACTTAACCATGGCCCAACTACAGCTGTGCAGAATTCTTGCTGAATTCAGCCAGGAGCAGCAGGACAACAAGGCCCATCACCTCTGCCATAAGCAGCTCTATGAGTTTACCTCAGGGAAAAGTTCACAGGTAGTCATATCTATATGTTCCAAAAAAAGAAATAGTGACCTCGCTGCAGCCATAGTTCCCAATGTGCAAAGCAGAAATTCTTACCCTCCAGCCCCAGAGAGCAGTAATGAGAATGAAACAGGATAACCCAACAGAACAGAGTCAAAGATAGAAAGACAAGTTCACCCAACAAATGGAGCGTCCTTAGTGCTACCTCCCAGGGAAGCACTCGGGAGATCCTGCTGCTCCGGAAAAGGGAAGTAATATGGACCACTGTGCTCTAATCCATATACCTGCCTTTTTTCTTCCTTTTTTTTGAGGGAAAAGGAAGGAAGGAAAGCAAGAAAAAGTGCAGGTCTGAGCTTTCATTATGCTCCCTGGAGGCTTCATATGTGTTTTTATATCCAGCTGAAGGTAGAAGGATTAAAGACATATCAAGGAAAAAATCAAATGACCCTAACACTGTCCTGCACTTTCAGTATTCTCACAATTGAGCCATGCCCTTTATCTCAGAGCTTTGATAGGACTGGCCATGCCTTATTTATAGACAACAACTGGTACAGAACTTCAAAGGGACACACGTAGCCAAGGCAGAGCTGTGAAAGGAACACTCTGGAGTCTGAATTCCCAAGTTTAGAATGAAAGGGCAGTACACAAAAGCTTCTGGGGCCTACCCCTGAACCCTGCCAGGAATGCCCACTTGTGCCCCACTTGTGCCCCAGTGGGGTAGATGGCCAGAGCTCTTTATGTCAGTCCCAGAATACAGCTGTCAGGAAGGCAGGTGACACAACAGGACTTCACTTGACTTTCTGCTGGCCATGAACAAACTCACATTTACCAGACTAATTCATGGCCTGAAAGTCTGTGACTTCCAGAAAATGAACAACTAATTTTTACCTTAAAATATGTAAAAACAAACTAATAAAAAGCCAGGTTAGAGAACTGAAAATTGGCCCCCCTCTAAATATGTCACCTTCTATCATAAGAGGGCCTTTGTTTATATGACTAAGTTAGAGACCTGGTCAAGGGAAGATTACCCTAGATAACCCAGGTGGGCTCAGCATGCTGACAATGTTCCTCCTAAAAGAAAGGGAAGAAAATGAGGTCAGATCAAGTGTGATGATTAAAGCAATGTGATTGGACAGGAGACAGGCCATGAACTGAGGAATGTAGGTTCCTCCAGAAACTGAAAAGCCAAGGAAACAAGTCCCCCCTTCACAGCTTCCCAAAGGAAACCAGCACCTTTACTTAACTCAAGGAGATTGATTTGGGGCTTTTGTTCTCAAGAACCGTATGATAGTGAATCAGTGTTGCTCTAATCCACTAAATTTGTTACAGAACCAACACAGCCAGGGAAGACTAACATTTGGTGGCATTAGAAGTACATGTGTCCCTCTTAGAAGACACTGGTGCAATTACCCATAAAACAGAGGGCAACCTAAACTTGAGTTATCCCTTCAATATTGCATTCTCTGTCAACACATCCTCTTCAAAAGGGCAAAAAATATTCAAGAAGCAGGTTCTTGGCCAAGATTAAAATGAAATATTCCCCCAAAGAATTCAAGAGAAAAACTTTAATTGGGAGTGGAATGCTGTGAATTATATATATTTATATATATAGTTGACCAGATATATTTGCCAAAATGGAAATAGCTATTAAGCAGTAAGATTATTTGTTATTTTTAATTTTTTCATTTTGTTTTACCTCTATTCTCTCACACTAAGACAAGTGTGTATCAACTCTCAGAGGGGTTTAAGTGTTACCATGCACAATCTCAGCATTATCTTTTTGGTGACTTAAAAATCTTTCTGATGAAGAAGCTGTCAAAGTCACCTCCCAAGTTGAGGACAACTGCATAGACAATTCAGGATTGGGCGAACACTCTGGGGGCAATACTGAGCACATGAACATGAGCATCGAACTAGACTGATACAAATAAATCCTTGTTGTTTTTGTGAATTACGGTGTGAGGCTTTCCTGGCCGGAGAACGTGAGGCACAGAGCCAATCGTAGACCCTGAAGAAAGTTTCTGGAACTCTCTGATTTATTCAAGCTTCAGTGTCATATATATAGCAAAGGGTCACAGGGTGTGGTGAAGGCTGGGAAGAGGGGAGAGTCTATTAGTTTAACTTATGGTTTTGCCCAATAAGTGAATTCTGTGAACAGGGACTCTATATGGCATGAGCAATGGGGAAGGTGAGGCCTTGGGTGAGAAACAAGAGGGGTGGGGCTGTCAAGATGGCCGCTGACAAGGCTCAACACATGCGCGCGAGTGTGCTCAAGCCCCTACAGGGTGCGAGACAGGCACACAGTTCTCTTGCCCTAGCCAGACTTGAACCTCTCCTTTAAATCCTAATACAGAGAAGTCATTTGTTTAAAACATTAGTTTCTCTGATGCCCAGCCTAGCCCCCAAATATCTTCCTACCACTCATTTTCACTAAGTAGCATTGCAGCAAATTTTTTTTTTTTTTTTTTTTTTTTAGACAAGATCTCTCTTTGTGGTTCAGGCTGGCCCTGAGCTCAGCCTCAAACTCACATCACAGCAATCCTCCTGCCTCTGCCTCCCGAGTGCTGGGGTTACAGGCGTGAGCCACCACGCCCGGCACTGTGGTATGTGGTACTGGTTGCTGCTGGGCATGAGTCTCCACGCCCAGTATGGTATGTGGTTACCGGGGCTCAAACCCGGGTCCTTGAGCTTGCAAGACAGGTGTCAGAACCACTGAGCTAACTCCCTGGCCCTACAGAAACTTCTTGAATTTGCCATGGTCTTTAGATTCTGTGCAGCTCAGTAATTCAGAAAGATGACTACAGCTGATAATCATAACTTGTCACCTTCAGTATATTAAAAAAAAAACTAGCAGATTAGTAATTACAGTTCTGGATGAGTCTGTGGATGAGTTACACATAGACCAGCAAACTAAGGAAGACTTAGGTATGGGTGGCACCAAGCAATGGACTTTTTTTTTTTTTTTAGGTTTTTTGAGACAGGGTTTCGCTTTGTGGGTTCAGGCTGGCCCTCAGCTCAGCCTCCAACTCACATCACAGCAATCCTCCTGCCTCTGCCTCCCAAGTGCTGGGATTACAGGCGTGAGCCACCACGCCCGGCACTGTGGTATGTGGTACTGGTTGCTGCTGGGCGTCAGTCTCCACATCCAGTATGGTATGTGGTTACCGGGGAATCGAACCCGGGCCCTTGCACTTGCAAGACAGGCACCGGAACCACTGAGCTAACTCCCTGGCCCAAGCAATGGACTTTTGATCTGAATTAAATGAAATAAGGAAAGAAGGAGGGGATATTCCCATTTCTGAAAAGCTCCAGTCTTTGCTATACCCTTTGAGTATCCCACCCTCCAGTTTCTTCAGCTTTGCTAAGGCAGACTCACACTGGCAACTCTACAGTGAGCTTCTGGGCCTTCAACTTGGGAATGTTGCTGCATCCTTGAGCTCTCTCGTTCCACTGCTTCCATCATCTCAGGCTAAGCAGCTATTAGATCGTTCAGCTCTCCAGCGCATAGAGGACCCTTGTGGGTTTTGCCTCTGATTCCACAGGTGATCACTGTAGACTCTCCCACTTCTGATCCTGTAAGTCTACCTAACAGGTAGACTTTGCAAAATTAAGCACAGTCTCTCTGTTGATTCTGTTGCTCTAGAGGATCCTAACCCATACAATGATTCAGGAAAATAACAAGTTCTGTGATTAATTAATTGAGAAACTATCAGTCTTACCCTTTCTTAAAGACTTCCAGAGTATAGCAACTTCATAAAACCTCTGAGAGGTTCAGAATAAAGAAATCCAACTGAAATTCATTCACATAATTCCAAAATAGTTGTCTCATCACATGTCCATTGTTTTTCATGAGACTAGAGTTTCTAACATTCTTTAGGAAATTCTGATATAACCAGCCCTAATATGCTATCCAAGTGAAGTAATATATTCAACAAACACCAGGTGAGATTTCAGAATTTGATTTTTCTATAGTTTGGTAGAGTTCATTCATTTGTAGAATAACTAACTACCTTGTCTTGGCTGCTTATGCTTTTGAATATTAATGCATCTTTCATTCTCCCAAGGAGCACAAAGTCCAATCCATAAAACATGCACAGGTAGGGTCAGTCAAAGAGCTGAAAGACATCCTCGGGAACAAGCCACAGCACCATGGTTTCCAGCAAATAGGACTCTCCTTACAGAACTCTGAGCTGAGGGGCCCAAGAGGTGCAGACTGCCTTCCAGAGAGGGACCAAGCAACAGTGTGCAGGTCCCAGTGCGTCTTTCCAAATGGTCCTTCTCAGTCTCCAATGGTAAACTGAGGCACCTGAGCAAAGATGTCCTCACGGCAAGGATGACCTTTCAGAGGATAAGAGATATCCTAGGTAAGGGATCAGGGCAGGAAGGGGAGCAGGTGTCACTGGGAAGATGTGCATCAGCAGAAGGTAAGAAGAACAGGAGCCTGGGAGGAGCTGCCAAGAGAAACGGTGTCCTAAGTGCTCAAAACCTGAGAATGACGATGACCTTCTGCTAGTGCGTGTGCAGCTTCTCTGGGCTGGGAGGATCAACATTAGAATTAGCCATCTATCAACTATCAAAATAATGAATGTCAATAAGCTCGTCTAATCCCCTCTTTTTAATGATGAGGAAACTGAGCCCCAGAGAAAGAAAATGACTTGCCAAAGAGCCACACTGCTGCCTGAGACAAAGTGAGGCCCAGCATCCTGGCTGCCTCCGAAGCGTCCCCTCCTATTCCTCTCAGAGGCCCTTGGCAAATGGAAACTCTGAGACACACTGTATGTAACTTTTCTGACAGCTTTGATATTGGCTCCTTTTCTAATCCTAAACTCACTTTATTCTGCACTTTAAGAATAAGATATTTTTCCCAGTTCTCCTTTTCAGGAACAATGAGAAATAATTCACATAATTTAGATTATCAGGACAAGGAACAGAATGAGATGAAACCAAAGCCCCTCACCATGCACCCAGCCAAATCTTGGAGAACAGATTGGGCCCCTATCTTTCAGGGTCAGGCTCAGATAATCCTTCTGTGAGTCTCATCTTTGTTACTCCAGTCTCCCCAACAGTATGCTTCTGAGGGTGAAGTGTTAGCGAAATGTGTCATGTGCTGACTTCAGCAGCTCAAGGACATGTGCAACAGAGCTGGAGGGGAGTGGGTACTAGTGGAATAGAGAGGACCGAACCTCCTGGTTGGTTTGCTTTGGTGATGATGCCGGGCTGGGCCTGGCATAAAAGGCTATGGACACAGTGAGTTTATCATTCCCTGGGCTTGCTGTCTGTGCATTTTTCACTCCAGCTGATTGCCTCCTTGAAATCCTCATCTTTCCCCTTGCTCAACAAATCAGTGCACCATCACTACCCACACCCTCTCTCCCCTAATGAAGGACCTACAAAGCCAACTTCATTAAATTGGGTGAGTTTAAGGGTTTGACCAGGAGCCTCATGGAGCCTTGTAAGTAGTGATGAAGGTCACTGAGCTAAATTAGGAACTAGACCAGATTTGTGTCTCATTTCACACCAACAAGTAGCTTCCTCCCTCATCCTATATTGCTTCAGAAAGGTCAGTTAGCAGGAGATGTCTCCTGGGGGTTTTTCAAAAGACGTGCATGGGACCAGAGATTTAGCTCAGTGGAACTGTGCCTACCTTGTAAGCACAAGAACTGGAGTTTGATACCCAGTACCACCAAAAAAACCCCAAAACTAAACAAAAAAAAATGTCAGCAGACTGGAGGCTCACTCAAAAAATATGTCGATGCCACATATAAGTTGAGGACTCCTTCCAGTAAATAACCTCTCTTGCTCCACTCCCAAGTGGATGGGACTCTCTTGGAGGCTGACCTCCCCAGGGGCGGGGACATGGTGGTGGGAAACTCCTGGGCAGAGGAGGGAAATTTGCTATTGGTCTCTGCAGTCTTTCAGGCTGTCTTTCAGATTCTTCACAAAAAGTCCAGACAAAGGTCATCAACCCATTTCATTTGAATATTAAATGAGAGAATAAATGTAAATATGCACCACAAACTATAAGTGCACTCAAATGCTATAGTTTAGTGCTATTGAAATTTTTACTAAGAGGGTATATTCATGCATAATGTCACATGGGATTTAAATATTCAAGATGGAAGGTGCTGAGAATTAAGTTACTAATGGCATATTCCTGAGAAAATGATGATAAGAAGGAAGGAATGGGTACATTAATACCAGCAAATATTAATGTAAATAAATTGGCAAATAAGTTTGATTGCATAATACAAAAAATAAATTTAAATGAGATGAAAAGTACAAAAGAATACACTGAAATGAAACAATTTCTCAAAGTATGAGTTGTGATTTTGCTAATCCATTTCCATGAAAAGCTGAAAGGAGCACAGAGAGTGTCTGACCCGCCTCCACCCAGCCGTCCCTGCAGAAGTCCCCCTGCCACCCCGCGGCCTTGTGACTCATCAGCTCTCTTTGGAGCCTGCTAAGCCCCTGCACACACTTGACAGCCATCGGCAAATCTTCTCCAGGGCGATACGAGATTCCTGAAATGTGACCCCCAGCTCACAGTCCCTGGGACAGTTGTTCACAGTGGAAAAATCCCGCTGTGGTATTCAGCCTGATTAACAGTCTCTGCTGAGGAAGGAGGAAAATTTGCAAAGGATTTGGTGGCACAGCGCCCTCTTGCTCCACCTGCTCCCTCTGCTCCCCAAGGGAGGCAGCTGCCTGTCCTCCGAGCATGCCATCTCCTGCCCCCGAGAACTGAAAGGTCTGACTGGATGCCCAGGTGCTATGCAGTCAGAGGATGCCCAGAGGAGCTACACAGAAGACCCCGGCACAGGCAAGATATTCATTCACAGCGAACAGCTGCTCTGAAGAAACCAGAGCAGAACCAGAAAGAGTCATGTCACGCTGTGTTACTGAACCCAACAAGTTTGAAATTAAAATAAAACCTAACAGGATAATCAATTAAGCCAATCTTGTTGTTGTTGTTGTTGTTGTTGTTCCTTAAGAAAAAGAGAAACCCAGCAGTGGTGGCACACACCAGTAATCCCAGCACAGAATCACAGAGTTCAAGGCCAGCCTAGGCAGCACAGCAAGTTTAAAGCCAACCAGAACTACACGGCAAGGTTCTATCTCAAAAACAAAACAAAAAAGAAAGAAAAAGTTGGGAGGGGGAAAAAGGAGTTGTGTTTTGCACCTACACCCTTCTAAATTGAAACTTTTTAGCAGATAATTTTTTTAACGTTTAAATAGAAAAAAAAAGAAAACAATTAAGGCATGTTTTGCCACAACTGATTCATTGTGACTTGAAAGATATCAAAATGAGCACAGACTAGTGAATGATCCTGAGTCATATTCTAGGATGCTTTTTTCAATTTAAAATAATTTCTTTGAAATTCATTTCATTGATAATTTCAATGATGTTAATATAATCTCATTAGTCCTACCCTCTTGATTTCTTGAATCATCTATTTCCTGCCTCCCAGTAGTTCTGGGTAGCAGTGGCCTAAGCACAGTTACACTCAGAAGTTGCAAAAGGAAAAAAGACTCTCATCTGCAGCTGGCTGAGGGGGCTGTCATCATGTCCTCAGCCCCCCATCATAGCCACTCCAGAACAGTGGTGGTGAGCCTAGGGCACGTGTGCCATAACAGGCCTGCAGAGCCCTGTCTGTCGACACAGGAACAAAGGCAACCCAGCAACTAATCACCAGATAACATTTTTTTCTCTAAATAAAGCCCGAGTATTCCAGTTCAACTGTAGTGTTGATAATTTGTGGTAAATAAGCGGGTTTAGGGTTGCAGTTTGGGCACTCAGACTCTGAAAGGTTTGCCATCACTTCTCTAGCATGCTACTGAAAGTAGACCTGAATAATGAACTGAGACTAAAGGCAGGATTACAATTTTAGCCATCTCGCCATCTCTCAGTATCCTTGGAAGATTAAGAGCCCTTGAGAATACCAAAATGCAGAGATGCTCGTGTGCCTAATATAAAAAGACATAGTACTTGCATATAGTCCATGCATATTCTCCCCTCTTTTAAATCATCCCTAGATATCTCATAATACCTAGTATAATGTAAATACTATGTATATATTCTCATACTTCATAACTTAGGAAATCATGAATACAATCCATACATATACTCAGTACAGATAAAAATTTTTGCAATATTTTTTATCTTCAGTTTGCCTGATCCAAATAGACAAAACCTGTAGATAAGGAGTTCCGATTGTGTCTCCCAAGTAACACTGATGGGAGGCTCAGAGGTAAAATTTCATAGGAAGAGAAGAACTACCTTTACAATTCCTGTTGGACACAGATTACTGTGACAGGCAGTACAGTAAATGACTCTTCCTAGAGATAAATAGCTGCATTATAACTGCAAAACATTTGATGAGTTGTGGTCTCACAGGTGCGAAGCCAGTTTCTGTTCATCATCCACTCCCACGGTTCCATGCCCTATCTGTGTGCCAGTGACTCAGACCTTCTGAGCTCCTGACCCAAATATCCCATCGCAGACACAGAGTTTTCACGTGGCTGTCTCCTGGACACTCAAAACACTGCACATTCAAAGACTTTGAGCCCTTGAGCTTCTGCCTAAAGCTTCTTTCTCCTGCAGTGTTCTCAGTCTCCAGGAATAGAATGGCCATTCACCTCATGCTAGAAACTTTACATTTGCTCTCAACATAGCCTAACTTCCTGCTCTAACTAATCACCAGACCTTACAGATTCAGCTACTGGACTTTTCTGAACCCGGCCCCTTTTCACCATTCACATTGCCACACCCCTAAGTAAGTGGTTACCGTCTCTTTCTCAAATGCCTGCAAGATCTTCATGTTCACATTTACTCTTGTTCCAAATTGTTAACTCTATATTTTCATATGAAATTGATACTTTTCTCCTTAAAATCATTGAATGACTTTCTAAGAAAGCCCAGAATTTGCCTACCAGGCTCTCCTTAATTTTTCATTCACTGATAAATTTTTACTAAGAACTGCTATGTGCAAAGCACTGTTCAAGTATTAAAATTCAGTAGTATGTGAAACAAGTAAAAACACCAGCCTTCAGTTTCTAGAGGTAGGGACAGAAATTGTGAAAAGCAAAATCAGTAAAATATATAACAGTTAACATTGTGTTAAGTGCCAAAGTAAAAATAATAAAGGAAGAAAGAGAAGAAATAATGGAATAAAGACTAAAATATGTGATACAGAAAGGAAGGAAGAGGTTGGATAAAGACAGGAAAGAATGAGGAAGCAAATGTCTATAGGTATCTCAGGGACAGGCATCCCGCCTCACATGTCCAGCATTTAGTCAGCAGGCTAGTGCGACAGGAGTGAGCTCAGCAAGTTGGTTCGCAAGTAGGAGAAATGTTGTAAATCAAAAAGGACACATAGGTCATCAAAAGTACCTTTCACTCTGCATGAAAGAGGAAGATGTGAAAAATCACGCACAGAAGTGTGGCTTAGGCAATTCCTTCTGCTCTGGAGGTTGGTTGTAAACACTGAAAATTGAGGGTTAGATACCAGTATCAAGATCTGCACTTACATCTAGTTTGCGTTCTATTAGCAAAAGATAACGCATGATGAATAAGTGAGCAGGATAACCTCACATCATGAGAAACACTGACAAAATTAAGATGTGATGATGAGGTCCTAAGGTGAGAAGGCAGCCTCAATTTCGAGGTGCTCAGCGATGTGTTCACCTAGCCAGAAAGGCACAGTAGAGATGGTCATGGGGAGACCTGGGGATAAATGCAAAGGGACTAAAGTGGGCATGAATCGCAATATTCACAGACTGGATGGGAGCCGGGGTGTCTGCAGAGCAGTGCATGAGTGGAGGTGGCAAGGACTCATCTGAGGGAAACTCAGGGTTCATGTGGCTTATGGAGCAGTCATGGTAAAGCTTTTAGATTTTGTTTTAAATAAAATGAAACTCTACTGCAAGATTCTAAATCCTAAAATAAGCTGATTCATTATTTCAAATCTGTGCTGGCTAATTAGGTACAAATCTATTGAAGGAAAGTAAAAAATGGTTATAAATCAGACAAGCAATGTTGGAATAAAGCCATATTGAGATGGAGGAGATAGACATGGAATATACTTTGGATGTATGTGGTTATAGCATGTGAGGAAAAGAAATGACAAGAAACTACATAAAGCTCTGGGCTCTAGAAAATTAGTGAGGCAAGATCATAAGTACAGCAAGTTTGGGCTTCCCAGATCATGCTAATATTTACTGGCCAAACACAAAAATATCCAAGAAAATAACTGAAAAGATGCATTAAATGACTTCAACAGATCAACTAAATAGGACTAGGAAAATAATAACAGATGAATTTGGTGATGTGTAAAATCTACCTTGCAAAGGTAGTTCCACTGCAGAGAGAAAAGAAGTCTGATTGTTGGAGAAGGGAGAGAATAGATGAGAACATGGATTCAGAGACTATACACAATTTTCTGGAGAGGTTCCCCTATGCAGGGGAACTTTGTATTGTTCTTAATATTGATGATTTTGGAACATACTTATGCAATATTGGTGTAGTTCCTAGAGAGAGGGAAATAGATTTTCAGTAAGAGTCTTAATTTTACTGTATTATTCAGAATTTAAGTCAGTTAATTCAAATTCTCAAAGCTGTTTGCCAAGTGACGTTTCTACCTCCCGGAATCATAAAATCTCACTACAACTATGGTCAGACATCAGTAAAAGGACTGTCTTTCATCCCCTGGGGCATGGATGACAGACTGTGGATGAATCAACTCAAATCCAATAGCACAGCTAGGAAGAACTTCACAGGGGCCACAAAGAAGGTGAGTCAGCAGCAGCACTAAGGTAACACACAGCTGGTTACAGCTGGCTGGTCTACAGAACACATCTGCTTTGACTATGAGAGGTTTACTGATGTACAGCAAGGACATAGATCTCCTCAAGGGCAAGGAGTGGATTTAATTCATTTCCATAGCCACAGCACCAACTCTAATAGTAGGCACACTGAAAATTTTCGATAAAAATTTGTTTGGCAGAAGGAAAAAAGTAAGGAAAGATAAGACAAGGAGGGAGGGTCAGATATAAGAAAGAAGGGAAGATAAGACAAGGAGGAAGGGGTATATGTAAAATGTGAGGTTGCTGCTCTCTTCATGATTTTAATGTTCAATGTAAGTTTTGATATGGCTTCTTTTCCTTTAAAACTCTTCAGTAACCCCAAGTAAACTGAAATACTTGTTTATATTTTACCTCATTACTAATCCACCTCTTTCAATATAAACACTATACACTATTCATACAAAAGCACAGGGGCCGGGGAGTTAGCTCAGTGGTTCTGGTGCCTGTCTTGCAAGTGCAAGAACCCGGGTTCTATCCCCAGTAACTACATACCATACTGGGCATGGAGACTCACAGTACCACATACCACAGTGCCAGAAGTGGTGGCTCATGCCTGTAATCCCAGCACTCAGGAGACAGAAGCAGGAGAATTGCTGTGATGTGAGTTTGAGGCTGAGCTAGGGCCAGCCTGAACCACAAAAGCAAGACCCTGTCTCAAAAAAAAACCTAAAAAAAAAGCACAATTTGTGCAGAGTATATGATCCTGTTAGTAAAAGACCCCTCTTTTATTGGTGAAAGTTTTAACTTGTATTCTGCAGAGGGGAAAAAAATGAAGTACAGGCAAATTTTATTTTTCCTTTGTCTGCAAAAATAATATGTATGATGTTATAAAGAACAACATGACAACTGGAGACTAGATAAAAAAGCTGTGGTTCTTCTACAGAATGGAGTATTACTCTGCCATAAAAAATGATAAGTTTGAAGCATTTATACTTAAATGGACATACGTTGAAGACATCCTCATAAGTGAAATAAATAGATCACAGATGTGTAAATATCGCATCTTTTCTCTGGTGTGAGAAAATAATGATGTATATGAGTTCTAGAATGTATTTCATATATTGTGAAATAGAAAATACTCAAAGAGAAATGGGGTAAAGGGGGAAAAATAATGTGACTATAACAAAAAAGAAAGGAAACAAATTATTACGTATATAGGGGCTGGGGGTGGTAAGGTGGGTAGGGCTATGGGAAAAAATTGGAATTGAGTTCTGTCATATACTGGTACAAATTCTCATTGTTGAGTGCAATCATGGCTTGTATATGTAATGTATCAATAAAGATTTCAATTTTTTTAAAAAAACAACACAATAAGAAGCCTCTGAAAGGCTCAAGGGGAACGCTGAAAATAGGGGCTCTTCAGTGCTCTGTGCTGAATGCAAGCCAGCCCAAGAGCAGAATCACTCTTCAGAGTGTTGAAGTTGCCACCCTAACCCAGGAAATCCAAAGAAATAAGATCCTGGAATCCTTCTTTGAGCTAGATGAAGAACCAAAGGGAAATCTACTGATTGTGAATGCTCCTATTTCATTGACTTCTGACCACCAGCCACTGGGTCTGCTTCTATTAGGAATTTTATGGCTCCATCAGCTGCTCTAAGAACAAGTTTGGTGTGCTTTGGTTTCAGCCATCAGCTCAGCCCCATGCACCATCCTATATCTCTCAGAGTTTAAGAGTTGGGCCACCAGCCACCCCCAAAAGAACAAAAGATACTCAGGGAAAGAGGAAAGACTAATGAATCCCTTCTTTTTCTGGGCCCTCACCTTGCAAACATAATAGAATGTCAACTCTAGCTTTCCGCAGACTTGATCAAAAATAAGCCAGGAAGGTAGATTTATAGCACTCAGTAACCTGTATCTTCCTCATAGTGTTGTTTGTTCCATTATGCATACTTTTGGGAGGGGAAAGAGCAGATGAGTAAACTCCTTTGCCACATAGTAAAGATGTCCACAATGCTCAAATCTTCCTATTAACAAAGTCTTCACTGATAATTCAAGCCACTAATCATGTACCCTACTAAATATCATCATGAAATACTCCAACTAAGCTCATAACATTCCTGCCAAGTGGACATCTTCCAAAATCATCCCTCTCCAACAAAAGCCAAGTCAGTAAGGTTCTTTCCTTGTCTCTCAAATCTAAGCAATTCACCTTCTCCACAGCCCTTACCCCTACTTAAGCCTAACATGTTTTGCTTGATCATTTACCGAAAGCCCTTTATTCCACTCACTGTTTCTCAACCCCATTCTTTCTAAGTCAATAACAGTTTGTCCTCCAACAAATGTCCTTTAGACTGTGACACCTCCAAGGGGTTTAAGGGCTGCTGCCTACTCCAGCAGTAGTTATGCCCCATTCAATCCCAGCTGTAGCACCCTCGAAGTGCCTGAATCACAGCTAACATAGGGACGTATTTTCCCAAGCAGCCCTGAATAAACAAGGGAACCTGGGGCCCTCTTTTTGTGTAAGATACTAGGGACTGAACCCAAGGCCTTTGCTCTGAGCTATAACTCCAGCTTTCTGTAAAAAAGTATTTATCTTGAGGCAGGCTGTGCTCATACTTTCCACCATCCTGCCCCAGCCTCCCAGAATGCTGGGATTACAGATAGGTGCCACCACCCTGTGTCCTCCCAGTTATGTAGGCACTTTCCTTTTTTGCCAAACTCTAATTTCTTTACGACCTTTGACTCTCTTTTTGTTTATTTGTTTTGGGGTTGGGGGAGGGGATTCTGATCCTCACTGTAGCTCTGGCTAAAATCAGCCATCAGTGTCCTTTCTGTGTCCTGAATATGGAACTGCCTTGAATTTCTTTCACCAGATTAATTTGTCCACCACCTGCAAATCAGCACTCAAAACGCTGAGACATGAGGATCATGATGATGAGGCCAACCCCAATTTACACAGGGAGATTATGTAGTGAGTCTCAAAAAGTTTTAAAAAAATAAAAAGCCAGACACAGGACACATTCCTGTACTGAATGCCTAAGGGAAGCCCTAAATTCAACCCTAAGTATCAAACACACACACACACACAAATCACCTTAACATATGCTTAAGACATGAGCAAAATGTAGACAACTTTTTTGCAAAAGGTAATATGCATGACCCCGTTTCAATTTCAAAATTTTCTGTTCCAACTAGAACCTCATGAGCTTAGCCTCTGCTGTTCACCTCCCTGTGCGCTCTTGGGTACTGTCACCCACTGAGCTTTTCTACCCCACATCTCCAAATTTTCCAAACATCTGTGAATAGTTCCAAAGGCTTCTGAGGTACATGGTCAGGTACCACTTTTCCATGCTAGCCACTTTCCCTGTAGGGAAATAAAATACTCAATACCTTTACCTTTTAAAAGGACAGATTTATTCTGACTCACAATTTCAGAGGGTTCAGTTCAGAGTTACCTGGCTCCAAGGCAGTATTGGCATGGCAGAGAGGATGGTAAAGAAAAGGTGTTTATCACTCAGATGTTGGAAGGCAGAGAAAGAGAAGAGCCAGGAACAAGAGTACATCTTCCAGGTCATGCCTCCAGCGACCCATCTGCACCAACCAGGCCCACCTCCTAACAGTGTCCTCAGCAATGACTCATCACTGGATAACCCACTGGTCTCATCACCTTCTTTAAGCCCCAGTTCTGAATATTTGAAATTTGGAAAAAAACCCTATATCTAAATCATAACAGTAGGTCACTATACTTTTGTCTGACTCTGTCACAAATTCCAGAAGGAGAGACACAAAATAGGATCTGATCATAGTTCAATTAATGGTAGATGGCATCAGGTAAAGACTGATATTTTTGATGCTGTCCATCACCTGGCCTTTCTCCAGACCTCCAATCTTAGTTTTTATTAGGCTGCTAGGTCAATGTTTTAATAGTTTTGTTGAAATATAATTTACTTATAGTAAACTGTACTTATTTAAAATATACTGTTTGATAGGTTTTTGCCAGATGTGTACATTCTTGAATTTGTCACCAGTATGAGATGAAAATACCTGTACAGTACTCCTTCGAATTCACTCCCAGCCATTTGTAATACCTCTCTCTCAGCCATCTCCTCAAACAAACAGCTATCTACTGCCTATTGTTATAAGTTTAGTTTGTACCTTCTAGTTTTAAAATCAATGATATATATACATTTATTTAATCCTCATTAATTTTTTCTGAAATATTTCGGCATAATCATTTTGATATGTATTCACGTTATTCCACACATCAATAGTTAATTCCCTTTATATATTCTGTAAAGAAGTTCTGTATGAACTATAAAAATCTGCAGATATTTTCCCAGCCTCTTATTTTTTATTCAGTCAATGGTGGGTGTTGTAAACATGAATGTTTTTAATTCTGATGGACTAATTTATTTTTTTTTTAGAGAAGTTTTATGGATCATGCTTTTAGTACCTAAAAAATCTTTGCACAATCCAAGATTCCAGAGATTTCCTTATATTTTTTCCTGTCAAAGTTTTATAGTTTTAGGTCTTACATTGAGGTTAATGACCCATTCTGAGATCATTTTATGTGGCTAGACTGTGGATCAGCCCACCCCTTCCCACAGCATATGCAGCTGTTCCAGCCTCGCTTGTTAAAAGACCATCCTTTCTCCACTAGATCTCATTTCCACTGTAAAAATCCATTGTTTACTTATGTACAGGCTTATTTCTGTGCTCCCCATCCATTCTCTTGTCTCTTAATGTCAATACCAAACAAAGTTGAGTGTTGTAGTTTTATGGTAAATCTTGAAATGAGATATTAGACTTCAACATTTGTTCTTCTTTTTAAAATATTATTTCATCCTTGTGAATTTTGGCCTGAGCTTTCCATTTTCTACTGGGATGCCCACTTTGGAGAATTTTATTTCGGGTTGCAGTGTATTATAGAATAATTTGAAAATAAATGATATCTGAGCAATAGTGGATTTCCAACCCATCAACATAATCTATCTCTCTATTATTTGGTCTCCTTTCATTTATCTTGTTAACATTTTGTAATTTCCAGTGAAATATAACCACTTCAGTCTCCTAAGACTCAACTTTGCATCCCCAACCCAGGCAGTCCACAAGGCTTTATTTGGGTTCCTTTCCTCACACCAAAGCTGGGACATTATTGCAAAGCAGAGATCTGGGGTATCTTACAACTTCCCTCATTTGTTTGTGCCTCTCCAGGATCATTATCCATCTGCTATGTCAAGTTTGCTAAAAACTGTGTCCTCTACCTTTTGTCTGAGCTTTGTGGTTGTTTCAGACAAGAAACTATGTCCTTTTCCTAAGATTGCACCATGGCAGAAGCTGTAATCTCCATGAAGCTATTCTGTTTCTCCTGAACACACCATCCTATTTCCTGCTTTGAGGCTGTGATCACACAGTCCATTTGAAGCACCCTCTCCCCCTCACTGACCTGGATAACTCCTGCTTATCTCTTAAAACTCAAATGTCACCTTTCCTAAGAGGATCTCCTCTGGATCCCATAGCTGAACTCTCTCTTTCTCCTCCTCTCTCCCAGATTATTTTGTGACTGTATCTTCTATCAACCCTCTTTTCCACCTTATATTCCAATTTTCCTATCACTACATTATATGCCCTCTAAGGGAAGGGCTCAAGTTTACTTTCTTTCTATTCTTGGTGTCTGATAAGACCTTGGCACACTGCACACACTCCACAAATGTCTGTTGACCTATATCTTTGGGACACAAATTACAAGCAATGGGTAAGGAATAGCTATCTTCCCTTAGGGACTGTCACCTCTAGAAGGGCAGAGATCATGTTTCCTTCTGAGAACAACTGTCAGTTCCACTAATTTGACTCCACTGTTGCTCAGTGAGTACTGCTGCTACTGGCTGAATTTCTGGGTCAAAGAGCATTTTTAAAATGGAGAGTTAATGGAAAATTATGTTCCAAGACTAGAGAATACTCAGGATATATGAAAAATAATGTATGAGGGTTTCTATCTACTATCAACAATACTATGGAGTTGCTTGTCATTGTTTTTATATTTGTTGAAGTCTTCCCAGTCGAACGTGAGAAAGCAGTATCTTATTACTAAAATTCTATTTCACTATTTTTAGTGAGACTGAGGAACTAATCATTTAAACTATGCTGTAATTCCTCTTTACACTTCCAGCTCTAATTCCTGGTTATAACCACCTGTCTTTGTTACTTCTTGTGTTGCTGAGAGAAAATATCCAGTGCTCAAGGTTAAGAGAGGAAATGCTTATTTCAACTCACAGTTTGTACAGGTTTCAGTTTACAATTGGCTGGTTCCAAAGCAGGGTGGCCCAAGGCAGAAGAGAAACAGCCCAGGCAAGACAGTCCAGCACACAGCAAAGCAGCAAAGGAGAAAAGCAGGAGAAACAAGACCGCCTTCTGTACTTTGTGATTCATCCAGGCCAAGCAGCACTCACATCCAGCATGGTTCTTCCCAGTACCACACACCCTAGTCCAGCCACCTCTGAAAAGCCCTACGTATGGTGCATGAAGCTTTGGTGGGGACATCCAGATACAGACAGGTCATAATATCATCCTGCTTATTCTGTTTACCCACCTGCACCACAGATCCATTTTCCTCCTTTCCACTTCTATGCCCTGCTCTGCCTTTGGAAAAGAATGAAGACCTCGTGCCTCTGAGTTCTCTCCAAGCTTTACTGCCTCATTCCTTCTCCTTCTGCCTCCAGCTCTTTGCTTATTTATTTGTTTATCTGAAACGCGTTCTCTCTATGTAGTTCAGGTTGGCCTGGAATTCATTACATAACCCAAGCTAGCCTGGAATTTGTAGCAAAGAGATTGTAGCTTCCACTGATCTCTCCTGCCTCAGCTTCCCGAGTGCTAGGATTACAAGTACACACCACCACTCCCACTCTTTCTATCCTGGTCCCTTTTCTGGGAATAGCCCCTTGGTTAAACTCTCCTTCACAAAAATACTTTGAGAAAACCATTGCTTCCTGCTAAGACCCGGCTGATAAAATAACCTCCGCCTATTATTATATTATAACCTCACTTTTTATACTGTCAATTTGTACAAACTCTACATATAATGTACTATGGATGCCTCACACTTTATTAATTTATGTATATGTTACAAATATTTCTTCTCTTACATATAATTTGTTTTTTAAGGTA